>JAUCBJ010008057.1:0-29568 GCA_032718475.1 Nemertoderma westbladi
CACATTCAGCTTGGTTTGCAGCTAACATTTCGGCATCGATTGAGTCCAACACAAGCTTGGTTCCTTCACTATTAGGGGAAAGTCCAGACAGCCGTCTCCTCAACTCTTCGTCTCCTAGGAATCGCTGATAGTCGGACAAATAAATGTCGATAGCGTCTCTAGTTCGCGGTTTCTCGGCGGCCTCTTCGCTTTCCGCTTGAGCAAGGGTGACATCAGTTGGTTCGGTGACATCAGTTGGTTCAGTGACATCAGTTGGTTCTTCATAGGTTGATCTCTCAGCCAACTGGGATTTCCACTGGGCTGTTTCCTGTACTTTGAGATCTACCCGATGTAGCCAAGTTTTGACAGCAACCTGCAGCGACGTGTCCTGTCTTCTTTTGGAAGTTTCCTCAAAGGCTGAGAGGATTAGTCGAATGCGTAGGGTTCTTTCGCGTACTTGGTATAGCAGCTCTTCCTGCTCTTGAGGTCCGTGAGGTTGTCGAAACAGTTGTTCTTCCAATCGCTCCAAGGAGCCGAAGAATCCCTGCACATATCCTGATGCTGACCTCTTCCAAACAGCTGGATCCATTGTATCTTGTGCCACTCCCATCCTGTGTATATCTTCCCAAGTAGCCTCGGACAGATCCAACGGAAATCCGAGTCCGGGAAAGTTCCATTGTGATTCAACAATAGATATCAATTCTTCCCCGGCGTATCCCGCGTAATTATCTTGGGTCGCTTGCTTATTCTTCGCCCAGTCGGCTTGATGTTCTTCCACCGCAATGAATATAGTAGTTAGCACTGCAGCAGGAAGAGTAAGAAGGGGGTCCGAGTAGACTGTATCAGACATCTGCACTCCATGTTCGGGAGTCAGCTCTACAGTATCCGAACTGCTGGAGCTATCGGGCCGCTGGGAAGTAGGTTCTTGACCAAGATGTTGCTGCGATAAAACAACTGCCTCTTGGTCCCGTTTTACCTGTGCCCGAGTGCCTATGATGGACCTATGGTGGACTAGCCTAGGGTCTGATACTACTGGAGGGATGACCTTTTTTACAGTAGGAGGTGAGCCGAACTCCTTTCTTATTCGCTCCACACTCCTATCTGAATCACAAATAGTTGTATCGATCAGACTGTCTGACAGGTTTTGCTGAGTGTCAGACATGTTTAGTTATACAGTTGAATGTCTACTACTATAGTTTCAGTTAAAGCAAGTCTGGTAATTCAGTATGACCGCAAGCCTAGCGATTTATTACCGGTACCGTTACTCGGTGTAACGTGATATATACACAATATATTAGAATACCGGTATGCTTATAATATATAAGTATTATTACAGACTAGATTTGTCACAGAGTACCGGTATATAATTTTAGCACAAATATATATATATATATATAGTAGGCCTATAATGAATACCGGTATACAGCTTACACTTACAGCATGTAAGTATAATTATGAACTAGAATTAATTACAGAGTACCGGTATGATTTCAGCTCAAATTTATAGAGATAAATATAATAAGCCTATGGTAAGTACCGGTATGTCAATTATTTTTAGAATAATTGAATTCCTGAATATTTTAGGGTTACTTAGTTACTTTAACTTACTTTATTACCGTTATTTAAGCAGTAGTCCAACTGATAGTGAGACCTAGTTGTCGTATGGCAGGCCTACTATTTATAAATCGTTTGATTTGATTTATAATATTTATATACCCGTTTAAATGGGTTTTTTGTCAATATTTGAAATAAATGTTATTATTTCTGGGGAGTCACTACACAGAAGCTGTGCGCTCTCAGAGAAGTGCTATTTATTTGACACTAAAACTGATAATTCTAATTTACCTAAGTTACTTAATACTACAAATTACTTACGATACGGGTGAGATTAATTCTCTAATTAAACACAACAAAATATTACGTACGAATTTTTAGGGTAATTTTACAGGAAGTCTACAAACCAGTCTAACAAAGGGTTAGAATTCGGTTTATTACAACGGACAGGGTACTACGGTATTTGAAAATAATAAGTAGTAGTAAATATATTGCACTGTCCAGATAGGAAAATACCACCGCCTGACGACCTATAGCCGTATCGCTATAGGTACTACGTTATGTATCACGGATTGTCCCTACCTAGAAGCTAATAGAGGTAACGAATGTGCCTATCAACCACTTTACAACACAAATATAATGCCTACACTAATTACTTCGGAAAGCACTGTACACTAAACCCTAAATTAGGTACAAGTACCGGTATAACAAGTAATCAGTAGTTAAATATACTTGAACAGTTAAAAGAACCACGGCATCTGCTGGAGTGACCGAAGCACAAAGTCGTCAGTCTTTACCTACGCCAAGCAGCCCTGATGTAGTACCGGGGTTAGTTTAACTATAACAGTATGTGTAACAAACACAATTACTGTAGGAATAAACTTGGGGACATGAATGTTGCGAATAATCGCATAAACTCTGAATAATAAATATTACGCTACCCGTACAGAATACTCAAACAAATACAAACCAAAACGCTGGCAGACTACTATCAAGCCTAAACAAACTACAGTATGTGCAGATTCTGAGACTGTTAGTTAGTATGCGTTCTAACACGGTAGTACGACTTACTCTTTAAGAGGGGATTGACCTTACCGCTTATGGCTGCCCCAACTTACTAACGGCACTTTATCAGACCAACTCTACACACGCAGCAATCCCTTCAGGCCTAAGAATAGCTAGACAACAATCCAGCCTACCAATATTTGAGTAATAACTATTACGGTACCTGAACAGACCACACAAACAAGCACAGGCTAAAACACTGGCAGACTACGATCAAGCCTAGATAAACTACAGTATATGCAGACTCTGAAACTGTTAGTTAGTATGCGTTCTAACACGGTAGTACGACTTATTCTTTAAGAGGGGATTGACCTTACCGCATATGGCTGCCCCAACTTACTAACGGCACTTTATCAGACAAACTCTACACACGCCGCAATCTCTCCAAACTCAACAACAGTCAGACAGCAGCTCAGCCTACAATTATCTGAACAATCTGAGCAGGGTCACACGCCTTCTGCTCAATATTAGCCTACTAGTAAATAAAACCGACAGAAATAAGTAGAATCTCAAATAAAAAATCAGGGCGGCCGTTCCCTGATTAAGTACCAAGACCTACCGGTATACAACAATCAAAATCGAATAATACTAATGTACTTGTACAGCAGTACCGGTACCGGTGATGACAGTTAGGCCTACTGACCTACAGAAGCACCGGTTCAGTTTTACCAGTCACTACGGTATTTTGCAACCTTATTGCTTACTGCAATAAGATTATAAACTGTTACTGTTCGCGCTTTTGAAGACCTTTAGCAGTTTAACCTGCCAAAATTTATATGTCTTCTAGTTAATTAAAACACCTTTAGCATACGACAATATTTTATGCTAATACACAAAACATTACCCGAAGTCAGCCCATGCGCGATCATTCACCCGATGGATCTACACCCGGGAGGCTGAATTCGGCTGCTTAAATTGTATTATTGCAGTGTAAGGTTGCAGTGTATACCTAATGTATTATTCGATAGATCGCTAATAATTAATCTCTGACAGATATTATTGGCTTTCGGGAAATATTAACAGTTCCTTTAGGACGTGGCGCTTTATCTATTTAAACAGAACTAGGACTTATACTAAACGCAACGATACTGCTTATGATTAAAGTATAAAGCGTATTCTTTAGGAAATACTTTGTTACCAATCACAATCATACACACTATTCTGCCGACCGTCAGTATATTTGATCACACATAAAGAGAGCAGTAATTGACTCATGTAGTGTCTGCTAAATAACATTAGATTCAATACACACCACATTAATATAAATCGCAATTGTTATGTATAGCCGGTCTCTCTAACCTGTAGTGTTATCAAGAAATTGGGAATTTGGGTGATTTATCCGTATTATCCAAAGAGCAATATTTTCATCAACAAATAGGTACAATTAATAACTGACGGTAAAATAACAGTACAAACAATATGATTAATGCAATTAAATTAAGTGAGCATGTTAATTAGTGAGTTATTGAGTAGTTAAGTGAGATTCGATTCGTTAAGTTAAGTTAACAGTTTATACTTTCGATAATTTAAGCAGTTTTACTAGAGTTCTTCCCAAAAAGCCGGTGTTTCTGGCTTAGACAGCAATAACAACAAAGTATCAAGTAAGAAAGTAAGACTGAACACTCTCCTTATGATCGGCTGAAAAGCTACACGTCGACAGGAAAAATCGCTCTGATTGGCTCAAGCCAAACAAAGAACCATGCGTCCAATGGCTGTTTCCATGTCAGCAACCAGCTGTTAGATGTCGTAATATGAATCATCACGGCTAAGCTGTGAAAGGTAGTTGATGCATTACAGGTTTTTTGCCTTACCATGTCCGCCAAAACACGTATATAGCAGAATGATTTTTATGTCCGTTAAAACACCTGTAAAGGTACCTTGCGGGCGAGGGGAATATATATACAGTTAGAGAACCCTTTTAGAGTATTCCAGCGCCTGGGGGGAACTGGCCAGCAAAGGCAAACGTATCAGTTATCCCACAAAAGCTTTTACAGCAACTATCGTTTTTACTACAGTAGAAATTAAACAGCGCACAACCAATGGCATAGAAGAATACAATTCAAATGGGAGTAAACAATAAACAACTATGAAATTATTTACAAAAAAATTTAATTTAGGCTAAACCTGCTTTAATTCGCTCAGTTGCCGCAAAACTGCAACTTTTTACAGATCGGCAACCTTAGTTGCTCTACAAGTTACTGACAAAGATGCGCTCAAAAACGTTGCCATGTGTAAACCGGGGCCTTTATAGCCCATGTTGTAAATATTCATTCCAGTGAGCGTATACAATAGGGCTTCCCTCTAATAATAATTACACATTGCAATACAGTATACAAGTATTATTTTTACGTGGCTTGAGTTAGGCGCGGGTGTATTACTTAATAGTATTTAGTATTGTAACTGCATTGTTAATAATAATACTGTACTTATAATTGTATATCTTTGCGCGGTGGCTAATATCTTTTACTATTTTAATTATTCAATTAATTTATTAACCTATTTTTAATCGATTACTATACAAAATAAAATGTAACTGTAGGGCCTAATATTTTTCAGTATCAGCATAGTTTTCGTTTGTGTTCAGTTCTATTTTTAAAGTGAATTTTAATTGTTTTATTAGTTTGTATATTTGTATTTTATTATTTATAGTTTTTTCATAGTCCGTGTGTTTCATATATTAGCTTTAAAATAAATACTACCACTATTTAAAAAAAATTATTAATTTTACTTTTCAATGAAAAGAGCAAAATTTGAAACTGTCATTGGCATACTGTACAGTATAGGCGGCATTTACAGTACAGTTTAAAAAAAATTGTGCTTTTTGGTTTTAGAATACAATGTTATTGTGCCCCCCGCCACCTTTAAATTTGTTCGGTCGCCCCTGCATCGCCCCATCTACCTGCGACACTGACGCACATCCTGTCTTCCTGAGTACATTCCCTAGTAGATGGGAAACTAATCCCTCAAACAATAATGATCAATTTTAACTGAATTATTTTAACTGAATTATTTCTACAAACTCGGACACGGCCACGAATAGGAACCAGTATCAGTACAGCAGTAGGCTGGAACCTTTTTAAATTTCCCGTCTACAGTAGTAAGTATTCCTGTTCAGTATACATATACAGTACTGTCGCAATATGTTTAGAATATATTATTTTAATTTTTATTATTTTTTATTTCTATTTATGTTGGTTTTACTCATTGCTTACTCTTACAGTATATACGTTACTATTGCCGTTTTTAATCTACTGTACACATAAAACATTTATATCAATTTTAGATTATAAATAATACTGTAACAACACTAGTTATATTATATAAATTTTGTGAACGTGGTAAACATATAATTTGTATCTATGTTGGTTTTCTTTATTTCGTACTATGAACTATGACGACTTCTTACAGTATAACTTGTATTTTGTTAGTGGGTGCATTATAAGACATTTCTTTCTACACCCATAAAAATTATTAAACATTACTGCATTAAACATTTGAGCTAACAAGTTAAGCTGTAGGCCTGCCGACAATAAGACCAAGAAAGATACCGGTACTAGGCCTATACAGTTTTTATCCCTGAGTCAGACTACAGCCAGACAGCACAATGTCCCCGCTCTTAATCTCCACAGTTTTCATCGTTCTGGGTCGTTTCGTTGTGGCAGAACCATCCGATCCGCGGGGTAACCCTGCAACCCACCCAATACCCGTATTGGACTGGTTTGCGGAACACCCTGTCGCTACCGTTTCGAACTGCCGCGCCGAATCGACGGAGATGTGGTCGACGAGTGGATTTAGCCTCTACTGCTCTCGTCGGGGAAGAAGATCTTGGGTCTCCTCTCCACGATCTAGAGGCCTAATCGCTAAACTCTGTCTACTGTCTCTGGCTGGGGATATTGAGACCAACCCAGGACCCAGCAGGACGCGGGCCCCGAAGATCAACTGTCCCGTCTGTCAACGAGGAACAAACTCTCGGAGTAAGATCGTCCAATGCGAGAGTTGTGACACATTTGTACATTTAAAATGTTACCGTAGGAAACGCAGTAATTTATTCTCCACCAGAAACAATCTTGAACCAAGTTTTCTCTGCAATAGCTGTATTTTTACCGAACTTCCCTTTCATGATACAATTTTAGAATCAGAAACCGACGATTCATTTCTCACATCGCCTCTGCAAACTCCAAGTGATGCTGAGAGTGAAACTTTTAATTTTTTTAAGAAAAAAGGTCTGCATTTTTTGCACTTAAACGCACGATCTCTGCTTCCAAAACTTTCCGAAATTCGTATTTTAATCAATAAATCCAACCCAGCAGTTTTAACAATCTCTGAAACTTGGCTCGATGATAGTGTTTCTGATGGAGAAATTTATATTGATAATTACGTAGTTTTACGTAAGGATAGGGACAGACACGGTGGTGGTGTCTGTACTTACATTCGATGTGATTTAGCTTTTAATCGTAGGGAAGATTTAGAGACTTGTGACGAAGTTTTACTGGTGGAACTTTTACTTCCTAAAACTAAACCTATTTTAATCGGTACTTTATATCGGCCCCCTAAACAATCAGATTTTTTGCAAAATTTTGAAAATACAATTTTATGTAATCTTAGGTCAGACTGTGAAATATATTTCTTAGGTGATTTTAATATCTGTTACCATCACAAAGCATCCCCCATCTGTAAACAGTACCAAAGTATTTTAAATTTGTTTGGTTTAAAACAAATTATTCGAGATTCTACCAGAATTACCAGTAAAACTTCTACTTTACTAGATCACATCCTTTGTAATAATACCGATATTATTTCTCAATCTGGGGTTTTACCTATAGGTCTAAGCGATCATTTTATAGTTTTTTGCACAAGAAAGACACAAAAATCTTTTTTCGGGGATCATAAAACAGTAACAGTTAGGTCTATGAAAAATTACAGCTCTCAAGGAACGCTTTTTAAGTTTGTTAGTTAATTCTGACTGGGAACCCTGTTTTAAGGCCGCTGACATTAACCTTGCGTACACTGTTTTTAAAGATATATTTTTAAAGGCACTTAATACTGTAGCACCAATTAAAGAAATTAGTCTTAAACAACGCACTGAGCCCTGGATGACCTCGGGTATTCTTAGTAATATCAGAGAAAGAGATAACTATTTGTATAAATTTAGGAAATACCGTGTTTTAGCTGATTATAATAATTACTGCAAACATAGAAACCTTGTCCAACGGGAAATAAAAAAAGCTAAATCTGAATATTTGTACAACAAAATAAGTGAGAATAAAGATAATCCAAAAAGTCTATGGTCTACCCTAAAATCTTTAGGTTATAAAAACCTTAAATCTAAATCGAATATTGTTCTGCAAGATAACGGTGAGCTGATTCATGATCATACTCTAGTTAGTAATTTATTTAATAATTATTTTACTAATGTTGCCTCTAATTTAGTTAAGAAGTTACCGTTATCAAGTAATAAATATAGTATAGGGTCCGAAACTCTAAATAATTTTTATTTAGAAAAGTTACAAAATTCAGAAAAGTTATTTTTAAAACCCGTTTCTGAGGATTTCGTTTTTAAAAATCTACTTAGCCTATCAGCCTCAAAAAGTACCGGTCTAGATCTAATACCTGCCCGTTTTCTTAAGGATGGTGCTGAAGTACTTAAAGTGCCTATTACTTTTATTATTAATTACTCTATCGTAGATAATGTAGTACCAGACGAACTGAAATTAGCTAAGGTTGTTCCTCTGTATAAAAAGAATAGTAAAGTAGAACCCTGTAATTACAGACCTGTTAGTATCTTAAGTATTGTATCTAAAATTCTAGAACGTTCTGTTTTTCTACAGCTGGAGGCACATCTTAGTAGGCTAAATCTGATCTATGAACTTCAGTCCGGTTTTCGTAAATCATATTCTACAGACACCTTCCTTATTAACTTAACTGATACAATTAGATGTAATAACGCAAAGGGTTTATATACTGGTATGGTAATGTTGGACCTACAAAAGGCTTTCGATACTGTAGATCACGAAATTCTGCTTGGTAAGTTAGGCCTGATGGGTGTAGGTTCTATAGACTGGTTCAAGTCCTACCTGTCAGACAGAGGTCAAACTGTAGTCATTAGCAAATCGCTGTCTACTGTACAGGAGATTACCTGTGGTGTACCGCAAGGTAGTATATTAGGTCCTCTGCTTTTTGTATGCTATGTAAATGATATGATAAGTAGTATAGATCCCGATTTTAAACTCATTTTATATGCCGACGACAGTGCTCTTATTTTCTCTCATAAAGATCCTATCCATGTTTCCCAAAAGTTAAGTGCAGTTCTAGAATCCTGTAATGAGTGGTTGGTTGATAATAAGCTATCCATTCACTACGGTAAAACTGAAAGTATTTTGTTTGGTTCCAAAAGAAAGTTAAAGAAGGTAACTAAGTTTGAAGTCACTAGTAATGGACATAAGATTGAAAATAAAAAGGAAGTTAAATATTTAGGCGCCACATTGGATAACTGCTTATCAGGAGAAAGTACAGTGAAAAATATTTTCTCGAAAGTTAACAGTAGGCTTAGGTTTCTATACAGAAATAAAAATAGTTTGAACACCGACTCCCGCAAGTTACTTTGCCCTTCTTTAATACAGTGTCACATGGACTATGCGTGCTCTTCTTGGTATGAAGGCTTAACCAAACAGCTTAAATGTAAATTACAAGTAGCTCAGAATAAAGTAGTACGATTTATTAAAGACTACAAACCTAGGCACCACCTAACTCCAGATGACTTTTCTGAATCTGGACTACTTAACTTAGATAGTAGAGTTAAGCAGCTACGCCTTAACCATGTGCATAAAGTGTATAATGGTAAATGTCCCAATTACCTAAAACAAAAATTCAACAGAGTACGCGATACACACTCTTACAGTACCAGAGCTAGTGCTTCAAACTTCTACCTCCCGAATTGTAAATCCTTTGAATCTGATACTTTCTTTTTTAACGGCATAAAAAATTGGAACGCTCTGCCTAATGAAATTAAAAACCTAAATAATCAACATTCTTTTAAATCTGCAGTTAAATCTCACCTCCGTGTGCAATGTAAAAATAGGTACAATAGTACTACAGTAAGTTATTAGTTTATTAATTATTTACTATTTATACTGTAATTACGTTTTATAATAAATTGTTCTGTACATTACATCTTTATCGTTGAGTCGGGCATTGTCACGCTCTCGGTAAAGTTGTACATGTACATAGTGTAATTACGTTTTATATTGGTTTTAGGTTAGCGTAGTGTAATATTGTATTTGTAACCAAGTAACATAAAGGACCCCCTTGGAAATAAGCTGCAAAGCTTTAGGGGTAATCCTATATGTTATGTTGGACAATACCTTTATACCGGTACATTGTTTGGTGTATTTGTTATTGTTTTTACATAATGTATAAATAAATCTATAAACATTAAGCACTGTTATATCCTGATCTGTAAGTGATATCTGTATGTTACCGGTGGTTGATAAGAATAGGCCTAGGCCTATTTTGTATTTGAAACTAAGAAATAACTTATATCAGTATCTGGAATAACCTACAAACTGTTAAAGCAGTAAAGTGTCAACTGTAATACACAGTAATAATCATTACCGGTCTGCCGGTAGGACTACTCCTTATTGCTGTTATGTAATAGAAAAATACTGAATACAGCAGTACAGCGTACAGGCTGACAGGAATAGGTGCAGCGGTACAGCTCTGTAGCTGTACCACTGTACCTACAGTACAATAGTAGACTGGTAGACGTAGCAAGGGATATTATAATTATTTGTTATTATTCCCGTACTGCCGTAGGCCTACCT
The DNA here is from genome assembly GCA_032718475.1 of Nemertoderma westbladi. NCBI lineage: Eukaryota > Metazoa > Xenacoelomorpha > Nemertodermatida > Nemertodermatidae > Nemertoderma > Nemertoderma westbladi. The sequence goes on from JAUCBJ010008057.1 coordinate 10,419, forward strand.
GAATTCAATTTTTAACAAGAACATAATAACTGAATAAGTTCTGAGCCTTTCGCCTACGGCCTGCGCCTGTAAGCAGTAGGCCTACTGCTGTACTGCAATAAGCCAGATAGATATGTCTGTTACCAGTTCCGAAGCGGACCTTCCTGACTGGCCGGTATCTCTCAGCGAGCGAACTGTCGATGGTCTGTTAGTCGCGGGGCACCAAACCACGCTATCCGACGCGCAATTCTCCGAGATCCTATCGGCAGCGCGGGACACTATCTGCCGACAGGGCGTCGCCGAGCTTCCGGAATCCACGGAGCCGAACTACGGACTCGCGTGTAGGTCGGTCTTCACGCTGCTCCTGGAAGCCGCCAAGCACGACGTCGACGCCCAACAGCTGTCGGTGTACCTGTCGGACTGGGACCCCGGTCGGAACGCCCACGTTAACGACTGGTTCGGGACTCACAAGGCCGAACTCCGCGATTCCTTGGCTCATACAAGGCACTCGTTCCCTCACGTGGTGGACGCGAGTTGGATGATCAACGCGGTGGTTCGCACGGACCAATTCGAGGGTCTCAACGAACCCACAGTGGACATTAGGTTCCACACTACTGAACCCGGAAGGCCGGAGACCCAATCCGTACAACTAGTATGCGACCCCGAACACCTGCAGGACTTGGTGGGGAAGATGAGAGAGGCGTGTAAGTCGCTAAGACGCAGCACCTGAGTGGCTCATACGTCGCTAAGACGCAGCACCTGAGTGGCTTATAAGTCGCTATGACGCAGCACCTGAGTGGCTTATAAGTCGCTAAGACGCAGCACCTGAGTGGCTTATAAGTCGCTAAGACGCAGCACCTGAGTGGCTTATAAGTCGCTACGACGCAGCACCTGAGTGGCTTATAAGTCGCTACGACGCAGCACCTGAGTGGCTTATAAGTCGCTACGACGCAGCACCTGAGTGGCTTATAAGTCGCTACGACGCAGCACCTGGGTGGCTTATAAGTCGCTAAGACGCAGCACCGTTAAGTAGAGTTAAAGACCTCCACTTTTATGCCTATGTTGGATTCTTGTCATCTGATATGTACCAGCTGTAGCTGATGTTTGGAATTTGTTTAGGTTAATTTACCATTTATGGTTTATTCCTAACGCATAATTGTTTAGCCTTCGTGTTACCCTAACCCTATTTATATTTTATAAAATGCCTTTGATTATAGTATCATGGGTTAGGGTACCGTGTTAGTTTTTATTAGGGTTGGGTGCGCCGCTATTGTATGTAGCCTCTAAGGTAATAATAATATCTGCTTTATTAGCGATCATAAAGTATTCAATTAATTGTTTAATTAAATATTTATTAGATAAGATGAAACTCAATATGATTATATTTTATGTAACTTACATAATTATTTATTTATACAATACTCTTTACTTTAAACTATGATTATTATTGTTTATACAATGATAGAACACGTTCGTGGGGCCATCGCGCAGGACGAGGCTCAGTTATTAGATACAGATTAAAATTCAGCAATTCTAACCCAAAATCGGTACTTAAGAAATTTAAATAAATAATTAAGAAAATTTAGCCAAACTTTACTTTAAATTGGCAGCTTGGCATCGATGTCATAGAAGTCCACAGACAAACTACTCAAAAAATTCAATGCATTCTTCAGTCCTTGGGTCTCGCTCATCGGTTAGTCCAGTTTGTCCGTAGCGCTAGCTCAGTGGCGATACCAAAAGTCGAGGTTGCCAATGACACTGTGACAGCCAGAGGCGGTGGCCTTGATGGCGAGTTGTTTGAGTACCGGTACAATTCCAAAACGTTGCTGGATATTGCAGTATTGGGCTGTTGGGGTACCTAGTGCAGAAGTGTATACCGGAACATGGAATAAAGGTCAGCTGGTACAACCTGACAATATGTCAGTCAGTCTTAAGTCCGTATATTTTCAAAACTTCCATGGTTGCCTTTGCCGAGCCGATTGGCGGGTGGCGCCAACGACATGAAGACAGTGCCGGTAACCGTATGCTAATCTCGCTTACTTTCGTCGTTCGCCCCACAAGACAATTTTTATCCAGTCAACCAGTAGTTAGCAAGTCGTTAGACTTGATTACTGTAAGAAAAAAAAGCTACTGGCTACTGACTACTGACCTAGAGCAAAAACGGCTCTAACGATTTTGATGAAATTTTGCATGGACCATGAAAATGGATTTCTAAGGGTACTTGTGAAATCGCGGTTTAAATTGAAACATCTCAACTTGTTTTATTTCGAAAAATAGCCCCAAAACACTAAAATTGCCATAGGCGCAATGATAAAACACCAGCTGGCACTCATGAAAAATGTATAGAGATGGCCTGGTAATGCATTCAATAGGAAGGGCAACTAACAAAGAAGTACTTTCTCTGCCAAGTTTTATTATCACTCTACTATACAACCCAGACAGTAAACAAACATTAATTTGTTTAACTGGCTATTGCAGTCTCAGCTGAATAACTCTTCCCAATGCATCCTTACTATGTTAATTAATTGGCGTGCAAGCTTAATGACTGTTAGTTAAACAGTGTGTTGGCTACACAGTGTATTGTAATATGCTCTCATCGCATTATTGTTTTATTTTGAAATCTTTGTGCCAACATTAATACTGTGGAGGCTGTATGCTTATAAGGCTGAATATTTACTCAGCCTCAAAATGATTCTCCATAAGGCTAACATTATTGTTTGAAATATAAAAATCTGTTATAATAATAATATAATTGTTATATTTAATTAATATCGTGGTTTACATTGAACAGTGTAAATTGTTAATTGTGGTTTACATTGAAACATCTCAACTTGTTTTATTTATTACAAAAATAAGAACGAATTTGTCTTATCACTTCATGTGCGCGATTGTATTGAATTCATGACAACTGCTGTTGTTGTTATTAATCAATTGACACCTCGACTCCTCTCTGAGACTCCGACTACTCTATCCGATAGAATAAAATAATCATTTCGCTAACTGCTCTCTATCTTGTATAATCACAACAGGTTTTATAATTCATTAGATGATTACAACATAATAATTATAGTTTGAAGTTGTCTAGAAAAATGTTCGTACACCACCGGGACTACCCTCACACTAATTTATTATCAGACAGAACAAAAAGCTTTTACTTGATTCGTACTGTCCCCTACGACTTGCTTCACGGGCCGCTAGGCCCGTCTCTAGTGGCCATTTTCTTTTAGTATTCCTAACATAACCCAGCCAGTACCCAGCAATATGAGATATATTATGGCATAGGCCGGCGGAGTATAAGTAAGGTTTGTATAGCGAGAGTATTCAACCAGAGGGAGTTCAGTGGTGCCGATGGGGATGACTTAACTAAAACTTATTTTGTTACATTATGTCAACTTAACAGCGTTCTGGTGAATTACTCAACGCTGCAAAATAATCAATAACATGGAAACAACTTCAATTACAGTATTCCAGAATGCATTATTTCCATTTACATTAATGAGTGCTTCTTTATTCAATAAAGCAGCACCTGTTTGCATAATGGGTGCGTCCAGTTTGCAGTGACGCGACTAGCTATTGTATGTAAATAATAGTAAGTCTCACTGTATTCCATAACGTCCTATAGAAGACATATTAGAGAAAATGAGCAAAGAAAACATGGCGACAGTGTTCAGTAAAACTGAACGGACACAGACGGTGACTCAGTTTGCTTCAGTCGACGATGGATCAAAGATTTATCACATCGATGCAGGAGATAACAACAATAAACTTTAATTAGATATAAATGTATCGTTCCGCTACAGTACCTGTTAATAATTTTCACTTATATTCAAACGCTAATGATAAGTTGACATAATACACATCATACAGTATAATGTAACAATAGCTATTTACATCAATGTTTGCAAAGTAGCACTTTGCAGCGTTACGACCCGAGTTGATTTATGTACGGTACCGAGCGAGCGCAGCGAGAGAGGTTCACATAAATAAACAAAGGGTCTTTAACGCTGAAAAGTGACCTTTGCAAGCAATGATGTATGTAATTTTGTTACATTATGTCAACTTATCAGCGTTCGGTATGAGAAGAAAGGATTTTATGGATACTCATTTAAACATTTTAATCTTGTACTACATCAAATATAAGTGAAATTTTGTACGCGCTTTTGAAGACCTTTAGCAGTTTAACCTGCCAAAATTTATATGTCTTTTGGTTTATAAATAGACTTTAGAAGTTGACAAATATTTAATACCAATAAACACAACATTAGCAGAAGCCAGCCTAGTGCGCGTCCATTCACCCGCTGGATATACCCGGGAGACTGGATTCTGAGGGCTTAGATTATTATTGCGGTGTAAGCTTACTGTATTATTCGATTGATCGTTAATAATTAATTTCTGACTAATATTATTCACTTTCGGGAAATATTAACAGTTCCTTTAGGACGTGGCGCTCTATCTAGGTAAACAGAGATATGACTTGTACTAAACACAACGGTAAGTCGGTAAGGCTTATGATTCACGTATGAGGCGCATTCTTTAGGAAATGCTTAGTTATCAGCCACAATCATGCACACTACCGGTAACACACAATACTGCTCACTAATTTGCCGACCGTCAATGAATTTTATCATATATAAAGAGAACAGCAACTGACTCATGTAGTGCTTATCAAATAGCATTAAATTCACTACAAACCACAATAATGTAAGTCGCAATCGCTATATATAACCCGTCTCTCTAACCTGTAGTGTATCAAGAAAATTGGGAAATTTGGGTTCTTTATAGATGTTCTCCAAATAATATTCAACCAACTGATACAAATATGACAACAGTAAATAGCAGTATAATAATGTATGTTGAACCGATAATGCAAGACTGAACGGAGTTGCACCGATTGTTATGCACTGATAACAGTTATACGCTCTATAATTTAAGCCTACTAATGTTTCTTCTAAAGTATGAAAACGAATTGACTCTAGAGCCGGTGTTCCTGGCCTAGATAGAAACAACAAAACAGTATCAAGAAAAAAAACAGTAAGACTGAACACTACTAGCACGATCTGCTAAATATCTCCACATCGACAGAAAAAATCGCTCTGATTGGCTTAAGCTAAACAAAGAACCATGTGTCCAATGGCCGTTTCCATGTCAGCAACCAGCTGTTAGATGTCGTAATCTGAATCATCAAGGCTAAGCTGTGCCAGGGTATTTGGTGCATTGCGGGTTTTTTGCCTTACCATGTCCGCCAAAGCACACATATAGAAGAATGACGTTTATGTCCGTTAAAACACCTATAACGGTACCTTGCGGGCGAGGGGGATATATATATAGTTAGAGAGCTTTTTAGAGTATTCCAGCGCCTGGGGGGAAACTGGATTGCAAAGCAAAAGGGCCAGTTATATCCCACAGAAGCTTTTACAAATTTATTAACAGGTACACATTATTAAATTAAAGTTTATTGGAAGTTATCTCCTGCATGGGTGAGGGTGTGATAAATCTTTAATCCATCTTAACCTTGGTTGACTGAAGCAAACGGCAAACCTTCTGTGTCCGTTCAGTTTTACTGAACACTGTCGCCATTTTCTTTGCTAATTTTCTCTTAAGTTTTTCTATTGGACGTTTGGACATAATGGATTACACGCTAAACAATTATTCACATAACGTAGCTAATCCCGTACCCGTCACAGCAAACTGGATAATAAAAGCAGCACTCATTAACTAACATAAATGTAAATAATACATTCTGGAACACGGTAATTGAAGTCGTAATTGATGACTTTGCAGCGTTCCCTCCTTTAGGCCGCAACGCTGCAAAGTAGCACTTTGCAGCGTTACGAGTAATTCACCAGAACGCTGTCAGGGGGGGGGGGGGGGGGGGGGGGGGGGGGGGGGGTGGGGGGGAGTACCCCCGCTACTTCAATAATTAAAAAAAAAAAATTTTTATTTCATATAGAGCAGATTTTTATCAAGATTCCAAATTTGAAAACCGTTTAGCTAGATCTGTCTTATTTCTCGAGATATGGCTGTCTGTCCGTTTTACTGTCGGTTTTGTCCGTCAGTATGTCTGTCCGTCAATAAAAACTATACTATCTGTCTAAAAAATTCCCTGTATGGGTTTTCGTGGTCGTTGACTTCATTTCTGATGTCATTAATCAAATTTGGCCTTGTCGGTTATGTCTGTATGCCTGTCTGTCTGTCTGTCAAAATATAACCGACAGTCTGACAGCCAAACAGACAATTTGGAAGTCATCAAATGTTAAAATTGACACTCGAAATGAATTCTGCGACCAGGAAAACCCCTATAGCTTAACCTTTTAGCTCAATGGTTGTTGCCTTTTTCTTATATTTGACAGACAGATAGTCGGATAGACAGAAAGACCGACAGACAGACATACAGACAAACTAGATTTAATTAAAATTGAAAACTGACCACAGAAATGAAATCAGCAATCAGGAAAACCCCCATAGCAAAAATCTTAGCATGGTTTTATGCTTTCTTGTTGATAGATATATATTGACAGACATTCTCACATATTAACAGACAATTTTTGCGGGGAAGGTTCAAATTTTAAAGGCAATTATCTCGGAATGGTATATTTTCATTTCAACGATCTTTAAAATGCTACTCCTCTGCCAATTTTTAATATTTTTTCATGAAATTTGGACAGAGTAACCACATGCCTGGTATCTTCAAAAGTTTGGTCAGAATTTTAAAATTTTGATCCTAACTAATTTTATTGTATTCGAAATGTGAAAAATGCATTTTTTTTTATATAATAGGAAAATAATTAATTAATTTGATAATAAAATTGGAAATAATCAATATCAAAAATTTTTGACCAATACTTTTATTCAACCATATATCCTAATTATAAATACGAAATAACTAGTTATATAACTAATGTTTGTAAGAAGAGTAGTGTTTTTAGTAATAGTAGTAATTTAATGCTACCAATTAGCACTAAATTATTATAACTATATTACAAAAAAAATTTTTTTAATACAACCTTCAGTTATCGATTGACCCTCATACCAAAAATTATTCATTTTGGACAAAGCCTTGCCCTGTTACTATTGGTTTTCATTGACTGTGTCATTATAGTGCTACCCCCCCCCCCCCCCCCCCCCCCCCCTTAAGTTGACATAATGTAACAAAATTACATACATAATTGCTTGCAAAGGTCACTTTTCAGCGTTAAAGACCATTGTTTATTTACCTAAACCTCCCTCTCTGCGCTCGCTCGGTACATAAATAAACTCGGGTCTAAACGCTGCAGAGTGCTACTTTGCACACAATGATGTAAACGGTTATTAGCAGCATTTTTAACATTTTCAGACAGGACGACAGACATTAAATTTATATAATTATAATATTTATTTAAATCAATAAAAGTCGAAGAAAACTGAATAATTAGCCTTTCACTATGTTTGACCCGATTACATATATTCCGTAACCGGTGAAAGCCTGCTGTTCAATAGAGTATAATATGGCAAATATACCAAAACACAGTTAGCTGGAAGGTAAAAATACCAGTGTTACTGTTAGTTACTGTGAAATACTCTTCAGACTTACCAGCCAGACCCCTAAAGTTACCTAAAAACTATATCATTGGTATTTGCAATATTAATGAAATAATTGGATTGGACATACATTGAATTGCCTAAGTACAAATGTTATAAATAAAAACAATATGTTATTTGAAATAAGACCTGTATAAATTACTATTTAATATTTTAACGCCACATACTGTATGTACACAGTTTTAGTACGAAAAATATAGTATTTTAAAATCATTAATAATTAATATTATACTGGCATTGGTAAAATTGGAATAACTAAGTACAAAGGTCTAGTACAAAAAATACGTTAAAATATATCGAGTTTATTAAACTAGGCTCAGTAAGCTAGTGAATGCCTGTACGCCGTCAAGGGTGTTCCACAGTAAACCCGTCCCCTCTGTTTCCTAAATGAATGCCTATTCACCACCATGGGTGATCTTTCACAGTAAACCCTTCCACTCTGTTTCCTAAAGGAATGCCTGTTCACCACCATGGCCATGGGTGATCTTCCACAGTAAACCCTTCCACTCTGTTTCCTAAAGGAATGCCTGTTCACCGCCATGGGTGATCTTCCACAGTAAACCCTTCCACTCTTGTTTCCTAAAGGAATGCCTGTTCATCACCATGGGTGATCTTCCACAGTAAACCCTTCCACTCTGTTTCCTAAAGGAATGCCTGTTCACCGCCATGGGTGATCTTCCACAGTAAACCCTTCCACTCTTGTTTCCTAAAGGAATGCCTGTTCATCACCATGGGTGATCTTCCACAGTAAACCCTTCCACTCTGGTTCCTAAAGGAATGCCTGTTCACCACCATGGGTTATCTTCCCCGGTAAATCATTTTACTATGTTTCCTAAATGAATTCCTGTTAATCAACATGGGTGATCTTCCACAGTAAACCCTTCCACTCTGTCTTCCACTCTGTTTTCCAAGTTACCATGGTTCTCATTTATCGACCGACAAAGGATGAAAACCTTGGTAGAGCTAGTCTACAGCATTTAAAGTCTCGTGCCAAAACAGTAAAAACAATGCGTCGTCCAGGGAACGAATCTGGAGCCTCCTGAATGAAAGCCCAGATTGTTAACACTAAATCAAGCTGCTGCTTAGTCTATGAATTGAGTATAAAAATATGAATAATATCATTTCTAATTGTAGGTCTCCTCTAACTGAAACTATTTGAGTATAAATATAAATGTAAACTTTAACTACGGTAAAATATGTGACTTAGAGGAAGTATGAGAAGTTGGTGAAAGTATCCGATATTTTATAATGACAGGGGCGATAAAGACACGGGGGGGGGGAAGACCCAGTGGCGGTGAGTTCCTCAAAACTCAGAACTGGGGGGCGATAAGTTCCCAACAAAAATTCAATTTATAGGGGCGATAAAGTTCCAGGGGCGATAAGGTCCTGCATCGGTCTACTGCTAGTTCTGTATCACTGCAGCGTAATTAAATTAAATTCGACTTGTTATTGGCAGACAAATTTATAAATAATAAATATAAATAATTTATTTTGTGAGAACATGATTTATTTTAAGGAAATCATATTTCATTTGGGAAACTCGTATTCAATTTGGAAAGTAGTATATTCATATTGGGACATGACCTACTATAGTAGTAGGTCATGATTGGAAAAATTAATTAATAATTGAAGCAGTAAAAAAAAATTATTTGGGTTAATCTAAATATTTTGGTGTAAATATAAATCATTTGGGATAAAGTATGTATTTAGGGGCAAAAACAATGTATTTGGAAAGTTTATTTTATTTATTTTGGGTATGAAAATCATTAAATTGTGGGCAATAAATATGGCGGAAAAATGAATATATTTGGTGCAGAAATTATCTTTGGAGAAAATAATTTGTGGCGATTTATATTCTCCCGTGTAATAATAATATATTATAAAATGAATGATTCCTTATTAATAAAGTATCAGACGATCATGCCAGGTCGAGCGCTCAGGAATACAGTAGTTACGCAGGCCCATCGTACTGATTTATTTCGGAGCTAATCATTCCAAAATGTCAACTCACAACTCTAATTTGCTGTATTTAGTAATAATTTAAAGTGAAGGGATACATTGGCTAAGGTGTTTGGGTAATGGTGTTGGTTGCCTTGGTTCCAATAAACGCCATTCGTTATTGGTTTGGCACTCAGTAAGCCCGTAATCATTTATCGGACTGCTCCAGGTTATTTCCTTAAAATTATTACAAAACATTTTACTTTACTTTATCCAAAATAATTGATAATAATTTATTGGCGACAATAATTAACAACACTGTTCTGGTACTATTTATAACTTGACGTTATTAACCACTTCTTAATTTTTCTTTACTTTTCAATAAAATACTCTTCTAATTGTATATGAATTATTGCAAACTGAGATTTGTTAGGTTAAGATAATAAACAGCCTCCCGATATTAGGATACCTGTATAGGATTTACTAGTTCTTAATAATCTGATGACATATTTTTAATTTTTTTAGAAATGCGGGGCAAATAATTGTAGTCCGTATATTAGGTAATGAAATCACGCACCGCACAGAACAAAAGTCAGTGGACATATTAATGGGTTGTTGTGGTTCATAGTCGATCGCAGGAAATCACTGATTTAATTTTCTATATTTTTTTTTAATTATCCACAAACGTTACCACATATATTCACTTAATTGACGGTATCATTTTTATAAATTATTTTTGATTGCTTTTAAATATTGTCACTTTTTATTTTTTGCTTCAGTTTTTTGCTTTAGTTTTATTTAAACTGGTACGATCACATTTTGTATTTATGACTACTTACAGTACAAGCACATCTGTATTGTCTATTTTCTGTCTTTTGTTTTAAAGGAATAGTTGAACTATTATTATGGTACCGGTACTGGTACATATAACAGTGTTTACAGAATAATTCTCGACACATGTTGAAGCATGGACGACAATGACGTCAGATTGACAAACAGCCCTAGTAAAGACGATAGCGATGGCGACACAGTGTAAGTGATATTTACCCAACAATTTATCTACTACTGTAAAATATGGTTGTATCTTGTATGAATATACAGTAGGAATTAGGTTGCTAATCGAAGAAAATAATCATATCAACGCGTACCTAGTTTCTATAGTACAGTAACTCATTTATCGCTTGTTATCCTTTCCTGATAGATATTCCCACCCTCTATGTATGTTTCATTACATTTTATACATTCCTTATATTTGTTATCAATCGAACAATTACAGGGTTGCCACTCACCTGGAATAGTCAAGGAATTTAATTTTTCCTTGAAATGGCAGGGAAATGTTAGGGAATTCTTGAAAAAATGGACAAATCATTGAAAAGTTAGGAATTGAGGCTTGGGAATTTGGGGAATTTGATATATCCTATATAAAGGAAATGTATCATAAGCGAAAATGCGTAAAAAAAGATTTGCTCGCTTCGCTCTCCATTAAGTTTCCTCACATCACTAAATATAGTTTAACTCATTTGCTTCTTTGTGGGGCGAGCCACGAAGTGAGCGAAGCCTTAGCATATGGGTGCCATTAACGAGTTGTCTGTCGTCGTAAATTTTTGATCGCTAATAACTCGGTGACTCCTTGATGAAATTAAGCGAAACTTGGTACGTATGTAGTCCGTCAAAAGTTTAGAAAGAATCTGCATTTTGGTAAAAGAAAACGAACAAATGTAATGAGGCAAATGAAGGAGACGAGTATTGTGTTGACGACTTCTTACTAACGGCAGACAACTCGTTAATGTACCCCCTATATACTGTACTAAGGCTTTGATCACTTCATGCTGCGCGAAGGCCCCACGAACTTCTCAGTAATCACGGAAGTGTCAGGGAAATTGAAAGAATTGCAAAATGAAATAAAAAAAAGTGAGGAAATTTGAAATGGAAAAAGGGTGAAGTAGTTAACCATACGATCTACTTGGCAAGGCGGACGGCCAGACTCGGAAAATCTGGAGGCGGTCAGTTTAGTATTTCCGTCACTATTTTATATTATATATTTTCCCCAAAATATGGCTTTCGGGCCTGTAGTATCACCTTGACTTTAGTACTTACTATATTACTGCAGGCTAACATCGTATTATTTGGTATTGTAGAAATAAAGCTAATCCTGGTTCCGCTTCTAGCAGAACCAACTTCGTAGAAGACCAGCACACTGATTTGCTGACGCCATCATCTAGAAGCGTCAAGTCTCGTAAAAGTCACATCGAGGAAGAGCCAGGTGGGTTTATATGGTATTGATACATTAGGTAATCAGAAAATGTTTATACTGAGACGGAAACACGTCCATGTGTACATAAAATATTGAAACGGAATAGAAACACGTTCGTGTGTACATAAAATATTGAAACGGAACAGAAACACGTTCGTGTGTACATAAAATATTGAAACGGAATAGAAACACGTTCGTGTGTACATAAAATATTGAAACGGAACAGAAACACGTTTCGTGTGTACTGAAACAGAACAGAAACACGTTCGTGTGTACATAAAATATTGAAACGGAACAGAAACACGTTCGTGTGTACATAAAATATTGAAACGGAACAGAAACACGTTCGTGTGTACATAAAATATTGAAACGGAATAGAAACACGTTCGTGTGTACATAAAATATTGAAACGGAACAGAAACACGTTCGTGTGTACATAAAATATTGAAACGGAATAGAAACACGTTCGTGTGTACATAAAATATTGAAACGGAGCAGAAACACGTTCGTGTGTACATAAAATATTGAAACGGAACAGAAACACGTTCGTGTGTACATAAAATATTGAAACGGAACAGAAACACGTTCGTGTGTACATAAAATATTGAAACGGAACAGAAACACGTTCGTGTGTACATAAAATATTGAAACGGAACAGAAACACGTTCGTGTGTACATAAAATATTGAAACGGAATAGAAACGTTCGTGTGTACATAAAATATTAAAACGGAATAGAAACACGTTCGTGTGTACATAAAATATTGAAACGGAATAGAAACACGTTCGTGTGTACATAAAATATTGAAACGGAACAGAAACACGTTCGTGTGTACATAAAATATTGAAACGGAATATAAACACGTTTGTGTGTACATAAAATATTGAAACGGAATAGAAACAAGTTCATGTGTACCTAAAATATTGAAACGGAACAGAAACACGTTCGTGTGTACATAAAATATTGAAACGGAATAGAAACACGTTCGTGTGTACATAAAATATTGAAACGGAACAGAAACACGTTCGTGTGTACATAAAATATTGAAACGGAACAGAAACACGTTCGTGTGTACATAAAATATTGAAACGGAACTGAAACACGTTCGTGTGTACATAAAATATTGAAACGGAACAGAAACACGTTCGTGTGTACATAAAATATTGAAACGGAACAGAAACACGTTCGTGTGTACATAAAATATTGAAACGGAACAGAAACACGTTCGTGTGTACATAAAATATTGAAACGGAAAAGAAACACGTTTGTGTGTACATAAAGTATTGAAACGGAACAGAAACACGTTCGTGTGTACATAAAATATTGAAACGGAACAGAAACACGTTCGTGTGTACATAAAATATTGAAACGGAACAGAAACACGTTCGTGTGTACATAAAATATTGAAACGGAATAGAAACACGTTCGTGTCATACAATATTGAAACGGAACAGAAACACGTTCGTGTGTACATAAAATATTGAAACGGAACAGAAACACGTTCGTGTGTACATAAAATATTGAAACGGAACTGAAACACGTTCGTGTGTACATAAAATATTGAAACGGAACAGAAACACGTTCGTGTGTACATAAAATATTGAAACGGAATAGAAACACGTTCGTACGTGTACATAAAATATTGAGAAAGTGCATTTATTGTGGTTGCGTAATTGGAACTGATCAAGCAAAGTAATAGACATGGCAACGATTTCCAACGCTAAAGTGTTGGAGGGAAAGGTGTAAAGGTTCTGACAAACTGTTTTATTATCTTCTCTCTAGTGGTATATAAATGAAACTGTAAGTGAGATTAGTAGATATATTTACATGCGCCATCCTGCGGTTGATATTAGTTTTCTTTCGACTTCTTTTGATTTACCTTTTCTGAAATATTTTGTAAGTGATTTTTCTAAATTTTCGAATGGTTCTTTAGAAATGTCTGCTGGAAACATCAAATCAGATAGTAAATCTAAAGTTTGTAAACCACAATTAGCGATGAACATGTTTGTTTCAGCCTGTAATATTTCGTTCGGTTCCATTAAATTTCCATCGGCTCTTCTCCATGTAGTTTTACGTAGAATTGTATTGAACATTAATAGATAAGTGTCCCATCTATCTGAATCTGGATTAAATGCCTTGCAAATGTTTGTAAATTTAGTTCCCATTGCAGGTGCGTTTGCCATTCTCGTAAGTTTGTACCGTAATTTGAGTTTGAGTTACACAATCACAATTAATTATCAAAGTTAATTTGATTTGTAAGATTTCAAATTGTAATTTGAAATTAAATTATGTAATTAATATATGTAAAATGTGAATGTGAATCTGTACTCGCAGCGCTAATGTTGGAGGGAAAGGTGTAAAGGTTCTGACAAACTGTTTTATTATCTTCTCTCTAGTGGTATATAAATGAAACTGTAAATGAGATTAGTAGATATATTTACATGCGCCATCCTGCGGTTGATATTAGTATTTGTATTAGTCTAACATAAAGCACAGCTGCCCGGCTGTGTACCAGATTCCCATTCCATTAGTCAACTGCAGCCCCAAAAAGCCGATGATCAATAAGTCACACCCACGTCATATTTTTAGTTTTTACCACCACCCACCTTAGACACATCATCACGAAATGTATACCACTATATACCCCCCCGCACTATACACATTTAATGAGGCGAACCCAATGTTTCTACACTTCCCAATGATTAAATTAGGATGTTAAACCCAATATTTACATTAAATTGGTGACCTACTATAACTACTAATCGGCCTGGCGACCTTGAAGCCTATCCTACAAAGCCAGTGCAATCGCTTCAATACTGGAGTGATGTGGTCCCTTTTTTGTTGCCCTCTAGAAATAATCACACCGCAGAATTCTGTTCATACAGCATATTAGTACTCAATTTTACCGGTAGTCCAGAATTTCATGTAATTCATATCAAGATCGACCCTTTTCATTTTAAACTCGAATTGTTGTTTAAGCTCTTCCGTTTTACGATCCTTGTCAATTTTTACTTGTTGCCAAACGAATACAGTATCCCCTTTAAAACAGACATCGGAAATATTAATTATCATCATGATAAAAATGATGGGATTTACTTACTACTACTTACTGCCTTACTAAAACGAGCCTTAAGGAGAGATAAAAGGGCGCCCTATCTTAGAAAAGGCACCTGCTTTAAATAGGGGGCAACAATAATATAATACTGTGAACAATTGGAAATAGGGCAACTACTGTACATTTATTATATCATTATTCATAAAAAAAATTATATCATTCAATGGGTTTATGAAAAATTTTATTACTTGGGGGGGTGGGGGGGGGGGGGGGGGGGCTTAAAAGTTTGTCTACCCCCGCGTGCTGATAAACCACGCTACGCCTCTGCAACATACCACAGGTAGACCTGGGTTCGCATGGGGTTCTAAATCAAAGCGACGTTCACTTCTACTCTACCGCTACCATGCCATGCAATGAAATATAAAGTGATTTTTATTTGATTTAAAGTGAATAT
Organism: Nemertoderma westbladi; assembly: GCA_032718475.1. Taxonomy (NCBI): domain Eukaryota; kingdom Metazoa; phylum Xenacoelomorpha; order Nemertodermatida; family Nemertodermatidae; genus Nemertoderma; species Nemertoderma westbladi. Next base: position 25,676 of record JAUCBJ010008057.1, read on the forward strand.
GATATTCCTTACAGACACGCTGTCGAAATTTACCAATTTCGGAAGGGCAGTAGAGGTCGTAATGGTAAGATTTTTAAGGTTGTTAATATTTGAAGAGGTAATAAGTAGTCTTATCTTTTATATAACGTTTACTTACCATGTCCAACATTTTTTTTTTAATATGAGAACTCGATTATTTTATCCACCGACTCAACGAAAGAAAGACAATTATCTCTCCTTTATGAGCCCACCTTATTTCTATAAGTAAAATTTGGAAGCTGCCACACCAACGAATCAGACACCGAAACAGTTGTGATTTTAGATTAAATCTAAATTCCTACATTGTATCGTCCTCGTTACTCTCACTCTATACATTCGATCGTGAAACAAACCACTCGTATAACGGTATAAGCTACTTTACAGGCAATTGTCCGATTTCTGATCCTCGTATCACGCCCGACGGCACGAGGCATTCATTACATTAATGGGAATCAGGAATCAGCGCTCAAGCTCAGCGAATATCAGTCAGAACCATCTCAGATTTGGCTCAAAAGAGGAAAGAACTCCTATTGGTTGATTTAGTGTTTCCTCCAATCAAACTAATTCATCTATAGTTACCTGGCAACCAGCATAAACAATAAACATTACGACGGGATGTATGATCAGATAGGCCTAGTGTAACCGAAACCCCCTATGAATGCAGTAACTACAGGAGAAATAATTGCTGCATTATTGTTCATCGATAATTAGGGTCTTAACTCTCAAATATGAACTTTAGTATTATTTAGTGTTTAGTCTATTTCTCTATTATCAGCTTATCCTAATGTATGTGTATTTTAGGCCCTACATTTTACTTTACTATAATTAAATGTATATCATCTGTATGAGTGCAATCTTACAGTAGGCCTATTATACAATACATTGTGACATACAATAATCTTCAATTAGACTTTAAACTGTTAATAACCTGTAAACTAAGTTAAACTTCCCGAAAATTGATTCAATTTAACCTGACTTTAATTTGTATTATTAATTAATGAACCAATTAAAATGTCTGTAGAAACCAGAATTGCTCATGGGCGGCGTCAGGGTCTAACGAAAAAGATATCTTCAGGAGCGGGTGCCGGTGAAACTGTCCGAAATAAAAGTTTTATCGCGCGGGGAATGGGAGCGACTACAAGATCAACTGGAGACGATGACCCGGGCTGAGAAGCGTGCGTTAGAGCGGAGAGAGGAGAGGGAATATCTGCACAAACTGAGCGGGGATATGATCAAGGATTGGACGAACACGTTGGCTGGACAGAGACAAGTCAAACTCAATCGGATGAAACAGAAAGCGGACAAAGAGGAGGAAGAAAAACAGAGGTTGGATATAGAAGAGGAAAAGATCCAGGCGCAGAAACGGAAAGAGGTAATTGATAAAGCCAAACTGAGGCAATACTTCGAGACGGATAAGGTGAAGTCGTTGAACAGCGCCTTGGTTTATACGGAGGCTTTACGAGAGCGCGACGCACAGGTGGCCCGGGCGAGGAAGATGGCGAGCCAACGGCTGGACGTCGGGGATGCCGAGAGAGAGGCGGCGACTCGCGCAATGGAGGAGGCATTAAAGGAGGCTGCAGAGGAGCGGGAACAGCGAGAACGCGCGGCCATCGAGACGAGGAACTTCCAACGACGACAAGCCCAGGAGAAACAATCGGCCTATGATAGAGAGATGATGAGGGATAAAGTCGAGGGGTTGGCATTGAGAGAAGACGCGGTGCGGTACGAGGAAGAACGTCGTAGGTTGGCGGGTGTCGGTTTCTCAGAAAAACGAAAACAAATGGCGAGTTATAAAAACCAAATCGAGAATAGGCAGCTCCTCCAGGCGTTGGAGAAGCAGAGAGACGAAGAGGAAAACGATGAGATTAGAATGTACGCCGCGGCAAAAAAGAAGATGACCAAGCTGAGGAGGGAGAGGGAGTTGAAAATGTTTAACGAAAAGCGAGAAACAGCGGACAGACAGATCGCCCATCTCGCTAAACTCATCGAGAAGTTCGAGTTGGACGAGTCGGATCGGATTGCCGCGGCGGCGGAACAGAAAGAGCGAAAAAGAGACGAGGAAGATCGGAGGAAAGACGAGAAAATCAAGGCGGCACATCTCGAGAGCATAAAGTTTATGAGGGGAGCAGGAAAGGCGACGTCAAGAGAAGGAAGAAGAGGAAAGGAGATTAACGGAGGAGATGTTGTACAAACGAAAAGAAGCGGACGAATTATTCCGACAACAGGAAGATGAGAAATCGCAGCGGATATTACAGGAGAAACGCGAACTCAATAAGTTTCTCTTCCAACAGAAACAGGAGCGGGAGGACCTATTGGCGAAGCTCCGTAGCGACCAGTTGGAGGTTGATCAACGAAATATCGAGTTGTTGGATCTCGAGGACGAGCAGTTTATGGAGTACGCGGCTCGAGTCATTCGTGAGGAGAAAGGGAAGGGAGCTCGGAACGTTGTTCCGTTAGAAAGGGCAATGCGGGGTGGCCCGGGAAAGGGAGGCCCTGTGAAATCTCGCGGAAACATTAAACCTAGCTACCAATCAAAGGAAGGCACAAACGGCCCGGAATTGCCTAACTTTCAAACTGAATCGACCAAAGATATGAAAGACTTGAACGAGCCGGACCGCTCTAAGAACCATTTAGGGTTCGTACATTAGATCCCGACCAACTATTCATTTGGTGCGCTTTTTCTGATGCCTAAATCTCTTGTACCCGTATATATTGTACATAATGTGAACAATATTATTATTTATGAACACCCTTTTACTTTATGATAATTATTATTGTTATATATTTTTTAATTATTTTCAATATTAAATGAAGTAAGTAAAAACCTTACCGGGTATGTAATCATGGCAATCAGCTGAGCGTTCGTGTATTGGGATCACATTACGTCATTATGAATTTGTGCGCAGTGCTACCCAGTTCTATATCAGATTTAGCCGTGCCGTGTTGGTATTGCGTAACGTCAGTGGCGTAACCACAGGTGGGGGGGGGGGGGGGGGGGGGGGGGGGGAGCAGGACAATTCGGTCCGGACAATTCGGTCCCGGACAATTCGGTCCCATTAATTTTGTGTTTTGGGACCGAATTGTCCGGATACTGACTAGGACAATTCGGTCCCTAAACATACATATTAATGGGACCGAATTGTCCGGGACCGAATTGTCCGGACCGGATTGTCCGGGACCGAATTGTCCGGACCGGATTGTCCGGGACCGAATTGACCTACATCCGGCATATGTCCCCGGCACTTTTTACACTTTTTATATTCAAATTAAAGTCAAATAATCTTAATAAACTCTGATTGGGTACTAAACCCCCGTGAACTGTTTCTGCACTGGCAATATAAGTTAACCTGATTGATGTAAAGGTGTATTTCCATGTTTATACCCTAAATGTCGTTTATTGTTTTGGATAGATGATTACATTATTTAAGGAAGAATTCTCGCGCTCTCGTCACTAGTGTTGAGAACTGTAACTGTAATTATACTGTAACTGCAACTGTAACTGAATGGTTTTGATGATTTTTTTGATACTGTAACTATAACTGTAACTGTAATTGCGAATTTTGAATACTGTAACTGTAACTGAAACTGTAATTACGAATTTTGAATACTGTAACTGAAACTGAAATTTACAAAATCCGATTCAGTTCTCAATCACACAATTAACATGAATGAGCATTTAAAACAGTATTGTAATAAAGTATAGAGTATAGTTTAATAAATGAATAACAGTGGTTACCATAGGTATCATTTTTAAAACATTGTTATAAAAAAACAATCTAATTTTTCCCACTTCTGAACAAAACCATAATATTACACAATATAAAATCAAAGACCCATTGCCCACTTAGCTCAAATGTGATTTATTTGGCGAGTCA
>JAUCBJ010008058.1:0-128624 GCA_032718475.1 Nemertoderma westbladi
TTCGGAGTCAGCGAGTTATCATATCCCAACCGCTTTTGTGGACTCGACTCAGACTCCCCAAATTTGAGTGTCGATTCCACCGATTAGATTTAGTGCAATTCTACCAGTTGCTTAAATGTTTAGATTATAATGTACCCCTATAGCCTGATTAATACTGAATATATATTTCAGAGTTATTAATTATCCAATCATATATTTTTATACAGTATATTATTTACTCTACCATTTTCAAATTGCTTTAAATTATATGTTCACAATATTTGTTAATTGAATTAATTAGACCCCTATGTGTCTATATTCTCAATGTCTACAATATATTAATAATATCGCATGTTGAATTATTCGTATTCTTCATTTTATAAAGCTTACTGTGGCCGTTTTAATCTACTGTATGTTTTGTACGACTATTTGTTTAACTATAGGGTCTGTAATGGTCTGCTCCACGCACCCTAGAGCTTCATCATTTAACCCATGACGTACCCTCTTTTGTGGAATTAGCTCAATAACAGAAGATGAGTCTTCCTCGTGGCTGCTTTTCTCATAGACGAGTAACATACGGTCAGCATGTTTTCCTGGAACCGTTACAACAGTCTTGTATATATACCTTCAACACCTGTGCGATATATGTGGCGAAAAATGTCATGTGTGTCATATTTAATAGTTGGCCCCTTCCTATAGTACCGAAACTCTATTTCTTTTGGGTCATGATCTGTTGCGAATGCAAATGGACATTCATTGGTTTGCAAGGGATAGGTATATGTTTTTACACGCTCCCAATTAGATAGTAACAATCGCGCAAGTTCTTTAGTCTTAAATGGTTTGCGTAAATCTTTGAGAGATATCATATTCTATTATCATATGCACACGAACCGTAAAGCCAGACCAAGACATACAGTACGAGTACAGAATTTAATACTACACTGTAGACTTGATATTACTGAAGTACTGTAGAAGTCCCTATGACTGTACAGTTGATAAAGAGGGGCTGAGGGGGGAGGGGGGCAGGGTTATGGTAGTCCTTAGTCACCGCACTCATGGTTGACTGTCCACTGTTACTGTATGTTACTTAATAAACATATAAATCAGAACAACGTTTGCTGCTTATACTATACTATACAGTACTACAGTATATACTATACATATATTATACTATACAGTAAAACCGTCTGTTGTCTGCCAGCAGACAGGTCTGCACGTTGATGTACCGTGGATAGTACCGTTACATCCCTGATTGTGGATTGACGACCGTGCATCCCGTTACTGCATGTTATCATGTTAAATTACATTAATATCTATGGGACTACACCTACCTACATTCACCCTACACGTGCATCTACATGTAGGCTACACCTACCTACATGTAGCCTCTAGGTAGGCTATACCTCTACGCAAAAGATTTACCCGCTGTATAGTGTATAGTGCAGTGCTGCCAGCTGCAGTAGCCTACCCGTGTTTAAGCGTGCTTTGGAAGGCTTGCTTCTAAATGGCCAATAAGACTGTATTAATTTATTAGTCTTACTTTCTTTCTTTTCTAATGATGTTGTCATTTCGAACTGTTCAATTAATATTAATAGTATTTAGGATTTTTACAGTAGTGTTTGCATGCAATAGATTATATTTAAACATATCAACACTCAAACCCTCAAACCAAATCGACAGCATGGTCTTATGTGAAAGATGAACGTCTGTCTATGTTGGTGCTTGACTGAATTGTGTGATACTGAATATACAGTATCTAATTTTGGGGACTTTAATTTACCGTTATTTGATTGGAAAAATCTTTCCTACCCGGATACACATTTTATATAGTTTATTTGCAAATGTTTCCCTCGAGAATGGCTTAACACAGCTACAACATGAACCGACCCGTTTTGATAATATTATATAATAACTTAGTATTTTCATCAGATGATATATTTATTTCTGGTGTATTTGTAACAATGCCTTTTTCGACTAGTGACCTTTCTAGTGTTTGTTTCAGTATATTATCACCAAATCAAACCGAATCTATTGATTATAAATTGGGTTATTATGATTTTAAGAACGCAAACTATGTTGATTTTTCACAGTTTATAGACAGTAATAACTTTCTAAATGCATATAGTAACTGTTCCACAGTAAATGATTACTGGTCGACTTTTAGCTCAATTTTAAAATCTGGTATTGAAAAATATGTGCCTTCCTTATAAAGAGTTCAAGATTGATTACAAAACTAAGCTTTCCCGTCCCGTCCCGTCCCGTCCCGTCCCGTCCCGTCCCGTCCCGTCCCGTCCCGTCCCGTCCCGTCCCGTCCCGTCCCGTCCCGTCCCGTCCCGTCCCGTCCCGTCCCGTCCCGTCCCGTCCCGTCCCGTCCCGTCCCGTCCCGTCCCGTCCCGTCCCGTCCCGTCCCGTCCCGTCCCGTCCCGTCCCGTCCCGTCCCGTCCCGTCCCGTCCCGTCCCGTCCCGTCCCGTCCCGTCCCGTCCCGTCCCGTCCCGTCCCGTCCCGTCCCGTCCCGTCCCGTCCCGTCCCGTCCCGTCCCGTCCCGTCCCGTCCCGTCCCGTCCCGTCCCGTCCCGTCCCGTCCCGTCCCGTCCGTCCCGTCCCCGTCCCGTCCCGTCCCGTCCCGTCCCGTCCCGTCCCGTCCCGTCCCGTCCCGTCCCGTCCCGTCCCGTCCCGTCCCGTCCCGTCCCGTCCCGTCCCGTCCCGTCCCGTCCCGTCCCGTCCCGTCCCGTCCCGTCCTTTCCCCGTCCCCGCCCTAAGCTTTCCCGTCCTTTCCCCGTCCCCGCCCTAAGCTTTCCCGTCCTTTGTAAGAAAGCTACATAAAAAGAAAAAAATATTATGGCGCCGCAGGCATACTGTAAATGGAATGTCATACTATAAGCGATGTGCAAAAGCTGCAGCTCGAGCTGCCTGTATAGTCCAGTCAAAATAGGCGAAAAAAGGGCTCAACCTCGAACAAATTGCAACAGATTTTAATTTAATATTTTCTAGGCCCAAATTTTATGCTTATGACATTTAATTGTATTAATTCCAACATTTGGAGTAAAGATTTAAAATCAATGAATATATCGTTGCAATAAATTAATAAAATTATTTAATAAAAAGAGTTCATGTTAATCATTAGAGGGGGAGGGGTCGGTGGGCAGGTCTGCAATGAACATTGTCGTACGTAACGCTGATATAGCTGGAGGGACGCCGGCGCACGCTCTATAGTGTACCGCACTGTCCGCTGTGGCCCCGCATAAGCGACAGTGGCAGCTGGGGGTCGCACTGAGTTTGTGGTGAAAACCGTTTGCGATGAGCTGACCAGCGGTGCGGCGCCGATAACCAGTTAGAGTAGGCGGGTCTATTTCAGACGTTTCGGGGTCGTCTACGACCGACAAGATTGTGGTTGACGAGGCGAATTTGCTAATACCGAACCAGAACCAGAGTTTCCAATAGAAAGCCCGAATTCTATGGATGTGGTCCAGCTGTGCAATATTATTTTCCGAAGTGAAAACGCTGCATCCGTAGGATATAGAAGGGTAAATGATGGCAAGCCATAATCGTTTTGCGGTCGTCATGGATACAACATTTAATTTAACTTTGGTAGCGAGGCGCATACAGCAGGCAATACCTTTACTATATAAATGGGCGTGGTGGACACTGGGGCCATTTTTCGTTGATAGGACGACCCCTAATAATTTTATGCTTATCAACATATCCAAAATCGGCCCAAATCGGGTTGTTGGAACTTGGTTAAATAGACCATTTCACCATGGCAACGGAAAGTCATACATAAATCACCCATTTGCTATAATCCTACCTTGACCTACCCCACCCAAATCACTATCGCAGAATCCGATGGGGCACGTTTTGAAACCCGGTTACTATGACAACTATGAGAATTACATCGTCGAAATAAATTGTACAGTAAATTTATGAAATTTTGGAAACGTATCCGTGTTGCGTGTTCACATTGTTGCAAAAGTAGGAAACTCTGTAATTATATTGTCCTTAAGCATGATTGTTTTTTTCTAGATTCGGCGTTGAAGTGGAATAGTAGTTGGCCTGTAACCTAGGTAATAAGAAAATAATATCACCTATAATGTTTCTTCAGTTTAAATATGGTTACTGGCTCCAGAAGTCGAGGAAATCCTGCCAAGTACCTAACTGATCTAGACTTTGCTGATGACTTAGGAGTACTCTCAGAATCATTAGAGGGACCCCAACGGCTCCTCGGCTCATTAGAATATGCTGCTTCTAGTGTTGGTCTTTTTATTAACTCCAAAAAGACCAAAATTCTGACAGTTAACTTTGAAAGCTCTCAGCAAGTCTCTGATCGGATGAGCATAAGCTCAAAGGATGGTATGCTTGAGCATGTGGACGACTTCTGTTACCTGAGATCATGGATCCGGAAGTCAGGTGAGGACCTTCGAATACGTAAGGGAAAGGCATGGACAGCCTTGGATAGGCGTTCCAGGATTTGGAAGTCACCGAGAATTAATCGGAAACTTAAGGTCCGATTATTTAGAGCAGCAGAAGTTCCAGTACTCCTATGGGATTCCATGCTGGGCTCTAACTGCGGAGGACACCAAATCTCTGGATGCACATTCACAAGAATGCTACGCCGGGTTCATTGTGTCAAGTACAATGCACACATCTCCAACCAGACACTATATAACATTGGAGGTGTCTTATTGGTTCCCCCAAGCTTGACACTAGAACAAAATCGCCTCCGCTTTGCAGGACATTGCTTTCGCCGTGAGGACCAGCCAGTGCATAATCTTGTACTTTGGCAGCCTCATGGAGTTAATAAGCATGGTGGACAGCCCATGACTTTCTTGAGATGCATCTTAAAGGACACTTAAAAATGCAGCTGCAATGCAGCATGCCGATACTGGTGGTAGTAGTGGTTACTATCATTTTAAAAAGAAACCAATTCAGGACGAAGTACCTCACATGTCGCGTCGCTATGTTCAGACCATAATTTGCCAGCCAATCATGTCCTTTCTTGTTGCCATGGCAACCAAAAATATTATTTAATATGTGAAAATTCCATCAGAAACATTTTATATATTCTTCAGATGCATATCAATATGTTACATAGTCAACATTAATAATCACAAGCGAAGTCATTATTCTGTTGTTTCCATAGCAACGGGCATATTTTAGTATTTATGTAGTTATAGTAACGTATTTGGCATTTTATTGACATTGGAAGGGGGAAATATCTTCCTGGCCTGTTGTATTTATTACATATACTAACTAAGTCGCTAGACGCGGGCACTATCGTCTCGCGGGCACTAACGTCTCGCGGGCACTAACGTCTCGCGGGCACTAACGTCTCGCGAGACACTAACGTTTCGCGGGCACTAACGTTTCGCGGGCACTAACGTCTCGCGGGCACTAACGTCTCGCGGACACTAACGTCTCGCGGACACTAACGTCTCACGGGCACTAACGTCTCGCGGGCACTAACGTCTCGTGGGCAGTGACGTCTCGCGGGCACTAACGTCTCGCGGGCACTAACGTCTCGCGGGCACTAACATCTCGCGGACACTAACGTCTCGCGGGCACTAACGTCTCGCGGGCACTAACGTCTCGCGGGCACTAACGTCTCGCGGGCACTAACGTCTCGCGGGCACTAACGTCTCGCGGGCACTAACGTCTCGCGGGCACTAACGTCTCGCGGGCACTAACGTCTCGCGGGCACTAACGTCTCGCGGGCACTAACGTCTCGCGGGCACTAACGTCTCGCGGGCACTAACGTCTCGCCGGCACTAACGTCTCGCCGGCACTAACGTCTCGCCGGCACTAACGTCTCGCGGGCACTAACATCTCGCCGGCACTAACATCTCGCAGGCACTAACGTCTCGCGGGCACTAACGTCTCGCGGGCACTAACGTCTCGCGGGCACTAACGTCTCGCGGGCACTAACGTCTCGCGGACACTAACGTCTCGCGGGCACTAACGTCTCGCGGGCACTAACGTCCCATGGGACATTAGTGCCCGCGATAATGAGTCAGTGTTAAGAGCGATTAACAACGAAGACGCAGATACGGTGTGATTTTAATGAACTACAACAGAAATTAATTATTCTAAATTAACAATAAATTGTAAACTTGAATATAATGGAAGTTACATAATGAAATGTTCTAACGTTGAACCAAAATGCATTAAATACTTAAATAATATACCGGTACACATAAAAGTGCAAATATATATATATATAACTCTATGATTAAGATAAGTACCATTACTATTGTACAAGAGGCGTGAATACAAAAAATAAACTATTGTGCTGGTAAAAATGAAAGAAGTTTGTAGCGAAAGTCCAAATAGAGGAAATCGATTAAACGCCCGGCGGCCTTCTCCATCGTAACGAGACTATAAGTAACTACCGGTATATAAAGTAACTACCGGTATATAAAGTAACTACCGGTATATAAACCAAAGAGGCACTGATCTAATCATTCAAAAGTTATAACCTAAACACTAAACTATTTATTTACAAATACAGAAAAAGTATTAACAAAGGGAACCCATTTATATAGGCAACTAAACATAAACAAAATAATAGTTATTTATAATTAACTAACAAAACATAAATTATTTGGTTAAGTTAGCTATATAAATAAATACCGGTAATGCATTAAATTATAATCCTACGCCATAAGCAGCTAGACAGAATAGGTTAACCAAGTTAATCAATTAAGTGAGTTAAGTGGATTGAACAGTAGAACTCGTATGTGTGCAACTAAAATATGAAGTGAACGTGTTCAATAACCACAACGCATCGTCCACATATCCGAATTTAATTGGTTAATCCGAAACTCACAAAAATGGAAGGAAAACGTTTTAGAAAAGCTTTTTAAATAGATTATGGGGGGGGGGGGGGGGGTTTAATTATTTGGATAAATTTATGGAAGATGCGTGGACCATTAATTATCGAACAATAATTAGTAATTAGTGATGTTAGTTCTGATCTGACAGGATTAAATTTATACTGCGAGAAAAACATTATTAATTATTTAACCTGAAATTATTTCACTGCCACAAAATGTAAAATGCACATGATTTATAATCTGCAATAATTGAACTCCTAGGAGCAGCACAAAGTGTGTGTGATATGTATAGCGTGACGCACCATAAAGAACTATTGTTAGTAGGTAGAGGTAGACACCCCGCTAGTGCTGTGGGAGTTGCCGCTGTGCGAACTCTGCAGGGACTGCAGACTGGATATGGAGCCCTTGAAGTCCTTCCCGGGTAGAACCTCGGTGTAGTACATGATCCTACTGCGGCCCCCTCCGCCCCCGGGATGCAGGGATTCCCCCCTGGATGCCCCCCGATGGACCGAGTCCCCCCTGGATGCCCCCCGATGGACCGAGTCCCCCCTGGATGCCCCCCGATGGACCGATTCCCCCCTGGATGCCCCCCGATGGACCGAGTCCCCCCTGGATGTCCCCAGATGGACCGAGTCCCCCCTGGATGCCCCCCGATGGACCGCGTCCCCCCCGGATCCCCCCCTATGGACCCGGCTCGCTTTATGGCTCCACTGCAGCACGTAGGTCCCCACCAGCTTGGCCACCTGACTGCCCTGCATCGACGTGGCCTCCCGGCACGTTATCGGCCCTTCCACCACGGTCAACTCGACTCCCAACTTCGACTTATCGATCGGATGATGTTCGGGGATTCGCTTCAAACTACGTAGAATCCGGAACACCGTATCGCCTTTAATAACGTCGAAATCGTAGGTGATGACTGAATCGGGTTCGTAGATCGGGATGAAGACCTCGTAGGGGGCGGTGTCCTTAATGGATCCGGAGCGGTAGATGGACTCCATCGCGAGTCCGTGGTCGTCCTCGATGTCCTCGACGGATCGGTACAAGGTCTTGGGAACGAGTCCGCCTTCCGGGATCCCGGTGTACGCGGCGCCCCCGAGGAAGTCCGGGATCATCTCCGGCTCGATGTAATCCGCTAAACCTTCGAGGTAATCAGTCCCGGAGAAAACCACGAACTTCTTCCGGGTCGTGTCGTCGATGAACGGGCTGATCAGGGTCCACAGCACCGGGAAGACGCGCGGTGCCCGGCATATCAGCAGCTTCCCCGCCGTCTCGGGGTAGTTCGCCTCCACTATCTCGATGAGTCGCAGCATCGCCTTCACCCCGGGGCGCCACAGATGCCGCATGCTGAGTCCGTCGCAGTCGACCACGCAGGTCCACGTAGAGACGGGCCCCCCGCTCTCCCGCGTCGCAACCTCAGTGCGTCTCGCGCCCTCCTCCATTATGTGTATCACGTGTTTGAACATGCAATCCTCCCCGACGCTGCGCACCAACCCCTTGATATCGAGCGCACCGAACCGCACCACGTAGAGCGGACGCAACTCGCGGTCGCATCCGCTCCAACCCCCCGGGTAGAACTCCTCGATGGTGCGACACGGTTTGTAGTTGCTTAGTATCTGCTCTATGCGATGCTGCTTCCGCCACGCCATTGATTTGAACAGCATCTCGCGAGCTTTCTCCACGTTGTAGTCCCTCGCCCGTAGGAACCGGATGATTGTCCGATCGTCCGGGACAGCCGTTGTCTCTTGAACCAACATCCGGAGGGTCACTAACTGACTCTCCTCAAAGAGCGTCAGCCGCCCGAGGTAGCGATGGATGTACTCCACGTCGAGCAGTTTGGAGCCGCGGTGGAACTGTTCCGAAGTCGCGGAACCCTTACGGAACACATCGTCCGTTGTGGCCACTTTCTCCTCTTCGCAGACGGCGCCCGCTATTCCAGAATCCGCGTCCTCGGCGCTGGCACCGAGACTCAACTCGCTCTGTGCGTCCACAAACAACTCGTCCTTATCGGAGGAATCCGATATAGAACGAAAACGCGGAACGTACGTACAACCCGATTCAACAAGTTCATCGATAAAATACTGTAAAATTTCCTTACCTTTCTTTATATTGGCCGCGTATTGCTTGAAAGCTAACTTTTCCACCATTGTTTCGAGGCCGAAAAAGTGTTTAACATCGAGCGTGGCGGATTGTTCGAAGGAAGTCCAATCGCTGTTCTCCTCGTGGGCCGAGTAACTGCAACATTCCTTGACGACCACTCGATTAGCGAACGATTCGTTAAACGCCTCGATTTTTAGTTGACGTTTTCGCAGATCCAACGAGTTGCTTTGTATAAAATAAACGAAATCGACGCCGGAAACCTTCTTCAGTATATACGGCGCCTCCACGTTGAGTTTGCAGCGTCTCTCGATAACCTGGACGGACGAATCTTCGGATTGGTATTGCGATGTTATCTCCGTATCTATTACGATCGGCATTAGTTTGCACTTCGGGAAGCGCTTCTCGTAAGCTTTCATGACCAACTCGAATGGGTACTTGTAAATCCGAACAGGAGACTGGTAACTGTGAACCATTGCTCACTTTGTTACCGGTACCCAGGTACCGTGTTGTCGACCGTGTTTATTTGGTTAGGCCCCTACTGCCCTACCTGCCTACACCCTACCAATGCTGCAATGAATAGTTGCTTTGTCATTTTGTTCTGTTGTTTCCAGTTTCGATGGTTTGTCAGTTTGTCGTTTAGGCCTATCTGGCAGTCTGGTATCGGCTGGCAAGGTTTTCGCAACCCATTGTTCAGAGAACCAACGCAATGCAGCAATGTGATTCTTACTTAATACGTAATAAACCATCACGAATCGGACAAAAAAAAGGTTGTGATTTCTGGATTTCCACGTCATTCAGTAGCCTACAGCCTACAGCAGTATCATTCAGTAAGCCTACCCCTATTCATATACAGTACACTCTGCACAGTCCCTATTGAAAAGTTTTATTTTCTGCGCCGAACGCGGCGCCAGGTGCCAAAAATCCCTCGCCGGCTCTGAGCAAAACCACGCCGGGTGCAAAAAAAAATATGTGCAATGCAAAATGCTGCGCCGGGTGAAAAATCTTCCGCTGGCTCTTCAAAGGTTCTTTCTACAGGTCGAGTGGTACAGTCAGACCAAACGTAAGTGACACTGCCGAATCTCGTGATGATACCTTACAACCCATACCGGTACCTCATTCACCCTTTAATGTTCAACGCGAACAAACGGACTGACTAGACTCCACAATTATCCAAACCCACACAGGCGACAATCGGGACTCCAGTCAACAACTTCCGTTCACTTTATCAGTTTATATCCCTGGCTAATGCAGTTCGAGAACAGGGGTATCCATATTGCAGTATTGCCCACTTAAATACTCGCAGTTTATATAACACAGATTAAAATATTAAAATTAAAGGGAGAAAATCACCAAGGTTCCCTTCCGGGAGCAGTAATAGGTAACCTAGCATCGGATCGGAATGCTCATTTCGAAACCTTTACTAATTATACAGTATAATGTACTCTAAGATCTAGCGGTTATTTTACTTCTCTTAGACTAAAAATGCGATTTGCGATGTTGGGAATATTCGGATCCAAAAATAAAAATTCTAGAACAAAATAACTAAAATGCTAAAAATGAATGCATAACTTTGTACTTCTGTTTCGTTTTGATATATCTAAAAATATTATTTAGACGTACGTTTGCATGGCCTTTTATTATTTCTTGGCAGTAAAGGCAACGACATTCCTTTCGAAACGTTAATAACACAGTTGCGGTTCCAATTTTTTAATGCATTCACTCTGCTACATTAAAAACACAGGTCCTACAGTAACTGTAAACTGTACTTACTGTACTGTATTTTATTCCAAAATTGTAACATTACTCAACACCGTTAGTATTAACAGCGAGTTGTTATTTAGCACTTTACAACTTTAGAGGACATTACAGCATTGTATTGGCCTGTACATTTAGTATTGTATTTGGTGTTATTGTTTACGTGGTAAGCCATGACGGCGTTAAGTAATGTCCACTACGGGGACTTTACTTAACGCCGTCATTGGATACCACGTAAACAATAGACTATTCGATAACAATAGAATATAGAACTAATATAATTTGTGCAGTTTCTATCACTTATAATGTAATTTCGTAATGTTAAAATTTTGGAATAAAACGACATACATACTTACTTATTGTAAAGTACTCTATAGTGTATGATCCTCGTGGCTTTATTTTAACTCACTAACGTTAACGTTCTTTCGTGTAACAAAGCCGCTCGGATCATCACACTGTAAAGTGCTACTTTACACACAAGTATGTAAATAGTTATTACAATTTTGAATGCTATCAATTATTGTTTACTACCATAGCAACGCTAATATTTATTTTAATTTATATTATTGCTGTAGCTAAAAAAGGGAAAACAATTGGCATCACTAAACAGTGGCATTTGAATGAAGGTATAACATTTATTAATAATATAATTACCATAAATTATTATTATTTAAGAAATAATTTAAAGAAAAAACCTATGTAACTTAACTTATAATTATGTTGATATACACAATACAGTGAAAGAATATTAAAGTATCGGATATGGGGAATACTATTAGCTTATCACCCAGAAGTGATGACAATCGTTACTTATCTTTTATTACCCCGGTTCTATTGTTTATGAGATTGAGATTATTTATTGAGGACTAATACTGTATATAAACGTGACAACAACTTAAGACACACAGGCCCAACTGAAAGTATTTAACACAAGGCTTCAAACAAATAATATGGTTGAAATCCCTGCATGAAAAACTAAAAAAACAACAACATAAAAACAAAAAATATCTCATTAAAATCTCTAATCAATATTCAATATTTAAATGTATTCAGAAATGTGTTTAAAAATTTTTTTTTTTAATTTAAAAGCTATTTTAAAATAAAAAAAGTTAGTAGTAGAGGGAAAGTTTAGAAAGTTTGTAAGGTTTGGTGAAAAATCATGCACTCTGACGTCAGACACGACAGTTTATATAGTTTTTAGAAAATGTTAAATTTATCGGGAACACCTCATTTTCCTAAGCTGAAATGTTGGTTGCCTGTAGAGAATATCATGAAGTCTATCTTCTACGAAATTGAAAAGTTTAAGACATTTAATTGGGGATCCGCTAGAGACTCAGAAGTAATGATATAGGCCTACCGGAACGGTACTGCTGTACTTTGCAGCACTCAGGCACTGGTAAGTACGAAATTGCAGAATTACAATTTGACTCCACATAGCGGATTAATATATAATTGTATATCGATCGATTACACTTTATAGCATGGGGTATGGGGTCCGAGCCACGAAGTTGGCGGAGCCTTTGCGAACTGACGCTATCTCTTACGGGGGTAGGTCAATTATGGGAAATACTTAATTCAATAATGGTACTGTATGTCACAATCGTCGCTACGATTTTGACTTACTTATATCTTCGTCGGATTTAAAGCTTTCGAGTCTAAAATTAGTAGGCATCAATAAGACCATCAGTTGCGATTTTTAGGGACTTTCAGACACCATCAAATCCTCAGTCTCTCGCCAGAGGGCTACATGTCTAGACATTAAATATCATCACATTTCTTTGCTTTAAACCCGTTCTAGCTGAAACTTGGCATATTTGTACTAGACCATTAACTGTGTCATTCAAAGGAGGCTCATCCGTCTGCTGTTCTCTAGTCTGCCGCTAGAGGGCAAAATATCTCAAAGTGCAATCATTGATTTAGCTGAAACGTCAGATATGCGCTAGAACACGTCCGGTGTGTTTGCCGGCCTAGGTATCAGTCCAACCAGTTCCACCTCATCACTATTCCAGCAAAGTGTAATTATATAGTGTTAGTTATATAGTGTTAGGCCCCAGAGTAATAAGACAGCTTGCATATTGTTTATCTCGCAAAATGATTGGCTGAGTTTAATGGAGATTCTTTAGAATAAAAATAGCTAAATAATTTTGTTGAGACATCGACATTGCTTTTACCTTAGATTGACTTTGATTTTATTTATAATGAACGTGTACAGTCATATACGGCCTCACAGGTCACTTGAACTGGCCTCTTAAAAATAGGCCAGTTTATTTTAATAATCTTTTGAGATTTTGATATGGGAAGATAGATAGATAGATAGATGGATTTATTTATACATTATGTAAAAACACTAACAAATACACCAAACAATGTACCGGCATAAAGGTATTGTATTGTCCAACATAACATATAGGATTACCCCTAAAGCTTTGCAGCTTATTTCCAAGGGGGTCCTTTATGTTACGTGGTTACAAATACAATATTACACTACGCTAACCTAAAACCAATATAAAACGTAATTACACTATGTACATGTACAACTTTACCGAGAGCGTGACAATGCCCGACTCAACGATAAAGATGTAATGTACAGAACAATTTATTATAAAACGTAATTAAAGTATAAATAGTAAATAATTAATAAACTAATAACTTACTGTAGGACTATTGTACCTATTTTTACATTGCACACGGAGGTGAGATTTAACTGCAGATTTAAAAGAATGTTGATTATTTAGGTTTTTAATTTCATTAGACAGAGCGTTCCAATTTTTAATACCGTTAAAAAAGAAAGTATCAGATTCAAAGGATTTACAATTCGGGAGGTAGAAGTTTGAAGCACTAGCTCTGGTACTGTAAGAGTGTGTATCGCGTACTCTGTTGAATTTTTGTTTTAGGTAATTGGGACATTTACCATTATACACTTTATGCACATGGTTAAGGCGTAGCTGCTTAACTCTGCTATCTAAGTTAAGTAGTCCAGATTCAAAAAAGTCATCTGGAATTAGGTGGTGCCTAGGTTTGCAGTCTTTAATAAATCGTACTACTTTATTCTGAGCTACTTGTAATTTACATTTAAGCTGTTTGGTTAAGCCTTCATACCAAGAAGAGCACGCATATTAGTCCATGTGACACTGTATTAAAGAAGAGCAAAGTAACTTGCGGGAATCGGTGTTTAAACTATTTTTATCTATATATATAAATATCATGTGTCTGTCTGTCTGTCTGTCTGTCTGTCTGTCTGTCTGTCTGTCTGTCTGTCTGTCTGTCTGTCTGTTTGTTTGTTTGTCTGTCCAAGCTATACGTTTCTACACACAAGCACCAATCTGAGCTCGCGATACATCGAACGAAAGCTCTCGTCACGAGCACGTGCACTGTCGCTATCTCGAGTCTTATTTTACGCGTTTTTTTGCGTGAATGCAGATTTCGTGAATTTGGTACCGGTAGCGCAGTAGGCCTAGCAGTTCATTCTGTCACTCTACATGTTGGGTCTCGACTATTATGCTACTTTTTGAAGCGCATCTACGTGATGCAGACTGCCCCGAGCACATGGACGCGAAACGTCGTTATATCGAGGCGAATTTTATGCATCATTTATGTGTGAATGCGTATTTGTGGTCAAATTGGGCTATTATTCTATAACCATTTTCAGCCAAATTTGTCAACCAGCAGGAAACTCTATAATAGCGGTTGCACCAACAGACTCAATCTGTTCTAAATGATACTTTGCAGATACGTTCTTGACCATAGACTGTGTGTTTGGGAAGACACTGATCAATCTGCAGTTCTCCAGTCTGCCGCTAGGGGGCGAAATGTGGGAAACTGAAAACCTGCTCCCATTTCGTTATTATTAATGCCTTTAAACTGATACGTGGCAGAGGTCTACTACACTATAGGCTGTGTGTTTTCGGAGGATGCTGACCAATCTGCAATTCCCCAGTCTGCCGCTAGGGGGAGAAATATCTGAAAGTGAAAACCTTATCGCATTTCGTTGTTTATAATGCTTTTTTGCTGATAAGTCGACTACACCATAGACTGCGTGTTTGTAGAGAACTCTGAATAATCTAAAATTCCTCTGTCTGCCGGTAGGGGGCGCAATGTCTGAAAGTGAAAACCTTCACCCATTTCGTTGTTTATACTGCTTTTTTGCTGATACTTGGCAGAGGTCTACTACACCAAGACTGCGTGTTTGGGGAGGAGCTAGAACCAGTCTGCAATTCTCCAGTCTACCGCTAGGGGGCCAAATGTCTGAAAGTGAATATCCCATTTCGTTATTAATAATGCTTTTAGGCTGACACTTGGCAGATGCGTATTACACCATAGGGTGTGTGTCTGGAGAGGACGCCGAACAACCTGCAGTTCTCTATTCGGCCGCTAGGGGGCGAAATGTCTGAACGTGAAAACCTTATCCCATTTTGATGTTTATAATGTTTTTAGGCTGATACAGTAACGCTTTCAAATAACGTCCTATTGGATCCTAATAGGATCCTAATAGGAACCTAATAGGAAATAAATAACCTTTAGGAAATCACTTGGAATTTGCCTAATGCAAGTCTACCTAGAGCGGCTAAATATCAAAGCTTAGAAGTGTCTGTCAATCAACCTCGAGGGATAGCTGAAAGTAGTAAAGAGAGCCGCTTTGTCTAGTGGTTGAGTTGTATTTCCCTTCCCCTGACGCCTGACTTATCTTACAACGACGATACTCCCCATAGGCTAATGTTAAATATGCAAAGAACACACTCCTGGCTGTAACTCAACATCTGGACACATTAACTACTATACCACGGTAAAGGTATCGCCGCTTGTGTAAAATAGCCCCGCCAACACGTTGAGTGAGCCTCAACAAGTAGTTGGGCTGCAAAAGCGTAATCTGATTTTATTCGGACGTCAAACTTTTAATAATTTTATTTAAATTATTGTGCGAACTTTTTAGATCTGGCGATTTTACCATTTCCATGGTATAATAAATATAATTTATAATTAATATTAATATCATTATGCCAAGAGGTTAAGTTTGTTACAAACCGCCACTAAACTCATAAGAGTCTGTTAATTCCTGTAGGATGTTATGTCATTTATTTTTCGTAGTGGTAGCGATACGGATTGTGACATGTTGCGGAATCTGCTTGGAGAGTGTAATGTGCTTTGTGGGTGTTATGTTTAAATACGGAACTTGTGTGTTTCAGTAAAATATAGCATTCAATATTACAGTTTATCTTCAATATTACAGTTTATCTATGTCGGGAAGGGAGGGGGGGGGGGGGGGGGGGGGCTATAGTCCCTAGCCCTCCTTGGGGACTAATCAATGACTTACTATTGGCCGAACGGATATTTAACTACACAATGAGATACAGCGTGTTAGGCAGTAAGTGGGCTGCTAATAATTAATAGCCCATATTTATTTTTAAGACTATAATAATTGAACACCCAATTATCTACCCCTGTACTCCTCTTACAGCAAGCAGTGTTTGTATAGTAAGCAGAATGTCAATATGTATAGGAAATAAACATTTCCCGTGGATAACATACATTTATTTAGTCGCCCAGTTTTAAGCTACCTGTCTAATTATTAATTAAACTAATAAATGAAAATAAACTAATATTTATTCTATTAATAATTACACAAACATTGTGTTCTAATCTTTATTACCCAAAATATGTTCAATAGTAATAAATACAGTGTGTGATCCTACATTTATTTGTAAGTTCAATACGATTTTAAATTATTCCAGAGCCCACCAGCCCACGGACACGTTAACTATGTGCGGATGTGTGTGGATTTCATCTATTAGAGTTTATATTTTGAATATTATTTACGTCAGAGGCTGGCAATACAAGGTACAGTGAAGAGTGTAATGTTCCATCGATATCCATACCTCAATGTAATGAACTGAACACTAACACTACGCATACTTTAGGCTGAGTCTAGTCCATTCTATACAACTTAATGATTGACAGGATAGAGAAGAAGTGGACCAGCACAAGCATAGTCTGAGTCAGTCCACCTTCCAGACATCAAAGTAAGCGCCGATTTCCAAGTAAATTCCTAATGAAATCCAAGTCAAATCCTAAGTGCCTCCAAGTCTGGAATTTGGGCTAAATTTAATTTCCAATTAAATCCTAACTCCAATAGTAGTGAATCGGTGACTTGGATCCTAATAGGATCCTATTAGGAACCAATACGACGTTATTTGAAAGCGGTACTGTACTTGTCAGAGGTCTACTACATCAAAGACTGCGTGTTTGTGGAGAACTAAGACCAATCTGCAATAGCTCTGTCTGCCGCTAGGGGGCGCAATGTCTGAAAGTGAAAACCTTTATGCATTTCATTGTTTATAATGCTTTTTTGCTGATACTTGGCAGAGGTCTACTACACCATAGACTGTGTGTTTGGGGAGGAGCTAGAACCAGTCTGCATTTATCCAGTCTACCGCTTGGGGGCCAAATGTCTGAAAGTGAAAACCTTATCCCATTTCGTTATTAATATGATTTCAGGCTGACACTTGCCAGATGTGTAGTACACCATAGGGTGTGTGTCTAGGTAAGACGCCGAACAAACTGCAGTTCTCCATTCGGCCGCTAAGGGGCGAAATGTCTGAAAGTGAAAACCTTATCCCGTTTCGTTGTTTCTAATGCTTTTAGGCTGATACTTGTCAGAGGTCTACTACACCATAGACTGCGTGTTTGTGGAAAACTCTGACCAATCTGCAATTTCTCAGTCTGCCGCTAGAGGGTGAAATGTCTCAAGTGAAATCCTTCTCCCATTTCGTTGTTTCTAATGCTTTTTTGCTTATACTTGGGAAAGGCATGATGACCATCAGGCTGTTTGTATGGGGAGGACGCTAACCAGTCTGCGGATTTCCAGTCTACTGCTAGGGTGCGAAATATCTGAATCTGAAAAGTAAAAACATTCTCACATTTATTTATTAAAAATGCTTTTACGCTGATAATTGTCAGAGGTCTACTGTACTACATCATAAGGCTGCATCTATGTGAAGGACGTTGAACAGTGTAGATATCTGAAAAGTAAAACAGCATCAGTCCTTTTGTTTGAGAGAACACTCTCAATCATATGAAGTTTTGTTAAGTTAATTAATTAATTAATGTTTGGAATGGTGAATAGGCTTGTGATCTAGAAAGCCGTGGCCCGAAGGGCCACTGGCTTTCTAGTCTATATATATAAATATCATGTGTCTGTCTGTCTGTCTGTCTGTCTGTCTGTTTGTTTGTCTGTCCAAGCTATACGTTTCTACACACAAGCACCAATCTGAGCTCGCGATACATCGAACGAAAGCTCTCGTCACGAGCACGTGCACTGTCGCTATCTCGAGTCTTATTTTACGCGTTTGTTTGCGTGAATGCAGATTTCGTGAATTTGGTACCGGTAGCGCAGTAGGCCTAGCAGTTCATTCTGTCACTCTACATGTTGGGTCTCGACTATTATGCTACTTTTTGATACCAGACTTAATCTGTTCTAAATGATACTTTGCAGATCTGTTCCCGACCATAGACTGTGTGTTTGGGAGGACACTGATCAATCTGCAGTTCTCCAGTCTGCCGCTAGGGGGCGAAATATCATTTCTTATCCCATTTCTTTGTTTACAATGCTTTTTTGCTGATACTTGGCAGAAGTCTACTACACCATACAGCGTGTTTGGGGAGGAGCTAGAATCAGTCTGCATTTCTCCAGTCTACCGCTAGGGGGCCAAATGTCTGAAAGTGAAAACCTTATCCCATTTCGTTATTAATAATGCTTTTAGGCTGACACTTGGCAGATGTGTATTACACCATATGGTGTGTGTCTGTGGAGGACGCCCAACTACCTGCAGTTCTCCATTCGGCCGCTAGGGGGCGAAATATCTGAAAGTGAAAACCTTATCCCATTTCGTTGTTTATAATGCTTTTAGGCTGATACTTGGCAGAGGTCTACTACACCATAGACTGCGTGTTTGTGGAGAACTCTGACCAATCTGCAATTCCTCTGTCTGCCACTAGGGGGCCAAATGTCTGAAAGTGAAAACCTTATCCCATTTCGTTATTAATAATGCTTTTAGGCTGACACTTGGCAGATGTGTATTACACCATATGGTGTGTGTCTGTGGAGGACGCCCAACTACCTGCAGTTCTCCATTCGGCCACTAAGGGGCGAAATATCTGAAAGTGAAAACCTTATCCCATTTCGTTGTTTATAATTCTTATAGGCTGGTACTTGGCAGAGGTCTACTACACCATAGGCTGCGTGTTTGTGGAGAACTCTGACCAATCTGAAATTCCTCTGTCTGCCACTAGGGGGCCAAATGTCTGAAAGTGAAGACCTTATCCCATTTCGTTATTAATAATGCTTTTAGGCTGACACTTGGCAGATGTGTATTACACCATAGGCTGTGTGTCTGGAGAGGACGCCGAACAATCTGCAGTTCTCTATTCGGCCGCTAGGGGGCGAAATGTCTGAACGTGAAAACCTTATCCCATTTTGATGTTTATAATGTTTTTAGGCTGATACTTGTCAGAGGTCTACTACATCAAAGACTGCGTGTTTGTGGAGAACTAAGACCAATCTGCAATAGCTCAGTCTGCCGCTAGGGGGCGCAATGTCTGAAAGTGAAAACCTTTATGCATTTTATTGTTTATAATGCTTTTTTGCTGATACTTGGCAGAGGTCTACTACACCATAGACTGTGTGTTTGGGGAGAAGCTAGAACCAGTCGGCATTTATCCAGTCTACCGCTTGGGGGCCAAATGTCTGAAAGTGAAAACCTCTTCCCATTTCGTTATTAATATGATTTCAGGCTGACACTTGCCAGATGTGTAGTACACCATTGGGTGTGTGTCTAGGTAAGACGCCGAACAAACTGCAGTTCTCCATTCGGCCGCTAGGGGGCGAAATGTCTGAAAGTGAAAACCTTATCCCGTTTCGTTGTTTCTAATGCTTTTAGGCTGATACTTGTCAGAGGTCTACTACACCATAGACTGCGTGTTTGTGGAAAACTCTGACCAATCTGAAATTTCTCAGTCTGCCGCTAGAGGGTGAAATGTTTCAAGTGAAATCCTTCTCCCATTTCGTTGTTTTTAATGCTTTTTTGCTTATACTTGGGAAAGGCATGATGACCATACAGGCTGTTTGTATGGGGAGGACGCTAACCAGTCTGCGGATTTCCAGTCTACTGCTAGGGTGCGAAATATCTGAATCTGAAAAGTAAAAACATTCTCACATTTATTTATTTAAAATCCTTTTACGCTGATAATTGTCAGAGGTCTACTGTACTACATCATAAGGCTGCATCTATGTGAAGGACGTTGACCAGTGTAGATATCTGAAAAGTAAAACAGCATCAGTCCTTTTGTTTGAGAGAACACTCTCAATCATATGAAGTTTTGTTAAGTTAATTAATTAATTAATGTTTGGAATGGTGAATAGGCTTGTGAACTAGAAAGCCGTGGCCCGAAGGGCCACTGGCTTTCTAGTTTCTGTATAGAAACCTAAGACTACTGTTAACTTTCGAGAAAATGTTTTTCACTGTACTTTCTCCTGATAAGCAGTTATCCAATGTGGCGCCTAAATATTTAACTTCCTTTTTATTTTCAATCTTATGTCCATTACTAGTGACTTCAAACTTAGTTACCTTCTTTAACTCCTTCTTTAACTTTCTTTTGGAACCAAACAAAATACTTTCAGTATTACCGTAGTGAATGGATAGCTTATTATCAACCAACCACTCATTACAGGATTCTAGAACTGCACTTAACTTTTGGGAAATATGGATAGGATCTTTATGAGAGAAAATAAGAGCACTGTCGTCGGCATATAAATTGAGTTTAAAATCGGGATCTATACTACTTATCATATCATTTACATAGCATACAAAAAGCAAAGGACCTAATATACTACCTTGCGGTACACCATAGGTAATCTCTTGTACAGTAGACTGCGATTCGCTAATGACTACAGTTTGACCTCTGTCTGACAGGTAGGACTTGAACCAGTCTATAGAACCTACACCCATCAGGCCTAACTTACCAAGCAGAATTTCGTGATCTACAGTATCGAAAGCCTTTTGTAGGTCCAACATTACCATACCAGTATATAAACCCTTTGCGTTATTACATCTAATTGTATCAGTTAAGTTAATAAGGCAGGTGTCTGTAGAATATGATTTACGAAAACCGGACTGAAGTTCATAGATCAGATTTAGCCTACTAAGATGTGCCTCCAGCTGTAGAAACCCGGACTTCTTTAAATTCTATAAGAGATCCAGAGTTCTATAAATTTTCATTTGCTGCAATTTGGTCAACGGACGTAATTGAAGTCTCCTCGTTAAGCAAGATAGGCCTACTAAATTTTATGGTAGCTAGTGTTTTAGGTAGGTTTAGCTAGTACATAATTTCAACACTGGTTCCGAAATCCTACTTCCTTCTATAAATATCTTTTAGTAGCTAGTTTTTATTTGTTAGGATCTACTATTAACAGGTAAAGCCATGCTACACAGAATATAGGCCATGCCAGTTTATGTAGGCCTGTTACCGTGTAACACATGGCTACAGACTACAGTAATTATATACCGGTACCGCATTATACAATAGTTGTGTTGTGTTAGCGCGTTGCTTGACCTAATGCAGTAATACTGTAGTCAGACTACTTTATTATTATAAGATACTAAGCGTGTTGGAAGTAACTCATAACTGATTAGTTTTACATTGCTACATCGGACAGGGATATCCAACAATTGGCGCTGCGATGGAAAATATTGAACACATACACGCGGTTACACAAGCAGACAGGTTTTGAAGTACCTATGCTTACCTACAGCTTCATGTAGGCCTACAACGTAGATTACAGCATTCAGTAATTACAGAAGTTCAGCATTAGGCCTACATGCCTACAGCCTACGCCGAACTACTAATGCATACAAATGTCTACAACATACCAGTACCGGTATTTCAGAAATTACGTTTAAATTGAACACGTTATACGCCGTTGTTCTATAATTCGGACGCCAACCTACCAGGTAAGCAGATTACACTGCAGGTACGGTTACCTACGGGAGTGAAAGGACTGCATTACAGCACTTACAGCAGTCAATCCGCGAGTTTTAACGATTGCCTACACACTAGGATAAGGCAGTTATCTACAATCTACAATTCTGCAGTACAGTAGTCAATCTGCGAATTAACTGAATACTAAACTGCATACGCCTCTACATACTACCGGTACGTGTTCAATTTCAAAATTCAACTTACACTACAAACTATGGCAGTTTCTACAAAGTATGCCAAACTATTCAAGCCTTTTAAAATGTCTACAGACAAATGGCCAGTTTATAAAACCATGCTAGCGGTAATAATTGATTCGACAACTTTCAATAATGACGCAAATTTAGAAGCTGAAAAGCGTAAATTATTCCTTGCGAATTGTGGCACAGACCTACTCGAAATTGCTATGGATCTAATCTACCCTACAGACATACTTACAGCAAATTACACAGATATTATTACAGCAGTGGATACATACTTCAATCATAAAATAAATAAAGAAGCTGAAATACGTAAATTCATCAGATTGCAGCAGAAACAACATGAAAGCATAGCCGAATTTTCTAAATCAATCAAAGCAGCTTCACGTTACTGTGAATTTGGAGCTACCCTTGATGGTAGACTAAAAGAGCAATTTTTAGCAGGGGTCAAGGATGAATACATAGCCACAGAGTTAATGAGACAGAAACCAGACACTTTTATTGCAGCTGTTGACATAGCAACAAACTATGAAGAGGCACGAGAAAATGCAAAGCGTGAGGTGGATGGTATATCAGTAGAGACCCACAAACTACAGTTACAGTCCAGGTACCGCATAAAAGCTAAAGATACAAATACAACGCATATTGTGTGTTACCGTTGTAATAGGAATGGACACAAAATTACCACATGCAAATTACCAGATACAGTAAAATGTAATTCCTGTGGGGCTTCAGGGCATATACAAGCCGCTTGCATGAAAGCAAACAAAAAAACCCCAAATAACATAGGACATTCGCGTCTCAATAAATCGGGTACTACAAACCCATATAAATCTGGAACTACAAGCCAGAAAATGAAACAATTACAGGTTACAGAAGACAGCGATGTTGATGGGGAAGAGTATGATGACGATTTCATACATTACATGAATCTGGTAACTACAATTACAGTAAACCCAATAAATTTGCTGGAAAAAGTTGCTCCAATGACTTGCACACCAGAAATAAATGGTAAGATTGTTAAATGCGAACTAGATTCAGGAGCTAGACACTCAGTAATATCTTTTAAGCAATTCCAGGAACTATTCCCATGTGAAAGCTTAGAAGAAACAGATACAATATTAAAAGGATTTTGTGATGGAATACAGAATGTAAAGGGTATTAGTAAAGTAACAGTTAATATACCCAAATTAGGCATCACTGAACATAGTTTGCCTTTGCTCATAATTGACAAAGCATTACAAGGTCTTCCACTTTTCGGAAAATACTGGATAGACAGGTTAAACTGCGGAGTTGATTGCCTCCGTGACAATTTTACAGGTACAAGTGATAAAAAAACGATGGTACACATTGGAAACAATGTACAATTCAGTGATACAGTGAATAACTTGAAATTAGAATTCAAGGATGTCTTTACGGGTCTTGGGAAATTCAAGGGACAGCCTGCAACATTAGCATTGTCAGATGAAGCCAAACCAAGATTCCTAAGTTGCCGTCAAATAGCATTTGGGTACAAAGACGAAGTCATTCAGATTCTGGAAAACGACCTGAAACGTGGTATTCTACGCAAACCTGAACCCAATGAGGAAATAAAATGGGCAACCCCATTGGTTGTTTCATTGCGAAACAATAAAATTCGTGTGTGTGGTGATTACAAATCCACAATAAATCCATTTCTCATTGAAGATACTTTCCAGTTGTCAACCTTAGATGAAATCACAAACAAAATTTCTGGAGGACAGGAATTTACGATCCTTGACTTGAAGGAAGCATACCACCAGTTCCCATTAGTTAAAGAAGCTGAGCTAATTACTACGCTAAACACACCATTAGGACTACTAATTCCGACTAGAGTTCCATATGGAGTAAAAAGTTCAGGAACTAAATGTCTCAGGGGAATATACGAAGCCTTGCATAACACTAAAAGCGCCACGTACATGGATGAATGTGTTATTACTGGTTATATTTGTTCTTTTGAACTGAATATTTCCCAGGGGGAGTATTGTTAGGATCTACTATTAACAGGTAAAGCCATGCTACACAGAATATAGGCCATGCCAGTTTATGTAGGCCTGTTACCGTGTAACACATGGCTACAGACTACAGTAATTATATACCGGTACCGCATTATACAATAGTTGTGTTGTGTTAGCGCGTTGCTTGACCTAATGCAGTAATACTGTAGTCAGACTACTTTATTATTATAAGATACTAAGCGTGTTGGAAGTAACTCATAACTGATTAGTTTTACATTGCTACATCGGACAGGGATATCCAACATTATTACTATTTGTATAGAAAATGTTCCAGAACATGTTAGCTATTCATTTTTTAAAAAAATATGTTTTAAAACAAATATTTTTTGTTCTAGAACATTTTTTTGAAAAAATCTGGATTCTATTTAAAATGCATGGAATCGTTCTGAAACGTGTTTAAGATTAATAAAAAAAATTTTGAAATTTTTTTTCAAAAAGATTTTTCAACAATGTTTTTTTTCACAATTTTTTTTATTAATTTTAAACACATTTTAGAACGATTCCATGCGTTTTAAACATAATCCAGATTTTTTTCAAAAAAATGTTCTAGAACAAAAAATATTTTTTATTAAAAATGAATAGCTAACATTTTCTGTAACATACATACAAATAGTAAAAAAAACTACTGTAGCTACAGTACTAATAGATATTTATAGAAGGAAGTAGGATGTCGAAACCAGTGTTGAAATTACTAGCTAAACCCACCTACGGATTTGTGATAGGGGGCCGTCCAAGTATGACGTCTGCACTTTTCCCCAAAATGTTGACCCCCTCCCTCCCCTAAATCCGATGTCATCAGATAGGCGTTGACCCCCCCCCCCCCCCCCCTCCCCTAAATCAGATTAAAAAAAATTTCGCGTCCTAATCACTGAAACATGGTGACTGGTAACTGAAACAGAAGGTCGTGCTACGGGCCTTCCGGGGCTTCGAACAATTAAAATAGGTTAAAATAAAAACAAAAAAGCTATTTACGCGTCTGCTATATCTCTTCTAGCACCTATAAATTAACATGCTGACGTCAGATTTTGGCTGACCCCCTCCCCTTCCCTCATCAGCACGTCATCAGATTTTCCCAACCCCCTCCCCCCCTAAAGTGCTGACGTCATACTTGGACGGCCCCTAGTGACATTACCTAAAACACTTGCTACCATAAAATTTAGTGTCTTGCTTAACGAGGCGACTTCAATTACGCCCGTTGACCAAATTGCAGCAAATGAAAATTTATAGAACTCTCCCCTCCCCATATCAAAATATTGTAAAAAAAAGTGGCCTCTTTTTAAGACACTTACAGTATAGGCCTATACAATTTCATACATTCGAATTGCATACTGTTATATAATATTTACCAATAATGTTACTCTTCATTTTATTTATAGTGCAGTAGTGTGTAGAGGAGTGTACGGGCTGTATACGTATAGTGTATAAGCAATAGCATCCTTACAGCCTTATGCCCTATTATTACCAGATTACCATTACACCAGACTTGTTACAGACTAACAACCCTGCAACCAGACAACTGCAAACTACACCAAGTGCAGAAGTGTAGACTAAGTTTCTGAGTTCAGATAACAGATACTGATATATTCCCTACCGAGCAACGCATTTCACCATACAGCCATACTGCCATAAGTGACAATGTTACGGCGCGAAACGAGACTACGGAGGGAGTATCTTTACCGAAAGAGCCTAGAGGAACGCCAACGGACGACGGCGGAACGCAAAGCGCGCATAAAGCGGGCGTTGGACGAGAACCGTCCGATCCCGACGGATCTACGCCGCGAGGCGCTGACACTGCAACGGGACCTAGCGTACGACGACGGGGGCGGGGAACCGACGACGACGACCCACGAGGACGACGAGTACCGTTGGGCCGGGGTCAGCGACCCCAAGGCAGTGGTCACCACCAGTAGGGACCCCAGCGCCAAACTTAAACAATTCGCTAAAGAGATTAAACTCATCCTGCCCAACGCACAGCGAATAAACCGGGGAAGCATGGAGGTTGGGCAGTTGGTACGCGCGTGTAAATCCAACGAAGTTACAGACCTTATCCTTCTTAGCGAGAACCGCGGGAAACCCGACGGTCTGACTATCTGCCATCTTCCGTACGGACCGACTGCCTATCTGACTCTCAGTAACGTAGTTATGCGACACGACATACCGGAAGTTGGGCCTATGACCGAGGTCTACCCCCACCTAATTCTCCATCGGCTCACCTCCCGTTTGGGGCGCCGCCTAGCGGATATCCTCAAGTATTTATTCCCGGTGCCAAAAGCGGATTCGCGTCGGATAGTCACGATGGCCAACTCGGAAGATTCCGTCGCATTCCGGAACCATTCGTACCGGAAGGTGGAGGGCCGGATCGAGTTGAAGGAGTTGGGGCCCCGGTTCCAGATGAAGTTGTACCGAATAGATCTCGGGACCATGGACCAGAGCAAGTCGGCTGAGACCGAGTGGAGGTTGAGGCCTTATATGAACACGGCAAGGAAGATGCGGTATCTGGAGGCCTCGTAGAGGAGGGTTAACGAGTTGCTATCCTTACTGACTTACAACACGCTATATAGTGATAACAGTGGTTGTTAGTGTCTCCCAACTCCATTCTACTTTATGAATTATTTATGGTAGGGAATTGTTTAACTAATAAAATAAATATTCGTGAATACAATGATTATTGACCCGCGTCGATCGTTGTTATGTTACACCGTCTCCCTTAATCCAACAACCATTTTTAGGGGGTCCAAGCCCCCCCCCCCCCCCTAATTTTTTTAAAATTTCAATCATATTCTACGAAATTTGGTTGGGGCCGTTTCCCAGGTTGCGGATCGGGATAACATCCCGATCCAAGTACACACCACCTTCATGCCATACTTGGCCCTGGTATGGTCATTACGGAGGCGCATACGTTGACCACCACTGCTGCACACACCGATTACACGAGGCATACAAGGTCATTACGGACGCGCATACGTTGACCTCCACTGTTGCACACACGGATGACCCACACTCACACCGATTACACGAGGCATACAAGGTCATTTCGGACGCGCATACGTTGACCTCCACTGTTGCACACACGGATGACCCACACTCACACCGATTACACGAGGCATACAAGGTCATTACGGACGCGCATACGTTGACCTCCACTGTTGCACACACGGATGACCCACACTCACACCGATTACACGAGGCATACAAGGTCATTACGGACGCGCATACGTTGACCAACACTGTTACACACACGGATGACCCACACTCACACCGATTACACGAGGCATACAAGGTCATTACGGACGCGCATACGTTGACCACCACTGTTGCACACACGGATGACCCACACTCACACCGATTACACGAGGCATACAAGGTCATTACGGACGCGCATACGTTGACCTCCACTGTTACACACACGGATGACCCACACTCACACCGATTACACGAGGCATACAAGGTCATTACGGACGCGCATACGTTGACCTCCACTGTTGCACACACGGATGACCCACACTCACACCGATTACACGAGGCATACAAGGTCATTACGGACGCGCATACGTTGACCACCACTGTTACACACACGGATGACCCACACTCACACCGATTACACGAGGCATACAAGGTCATTACGGACGCGCATACGTTGACCAACACTGTTACACACACGGATGACTACTCACACCGATTACACGAGGCATACAAGGACGGCAGATAAACTGTAAATGTTACTTATTATTTATTTTGCAGGACGTAAAACCAATTAAGTCTTTCTAAGCTATTTGTTGATTTTCAGTCTCGTATATTATGATATAATTAGACATGTTTATGGTAGCCTGTCAGATCAATCATAATCAAACCTGGTGAATAGTTTTATCTTATAGTGAACAACATAATATCCCTTTAATTAACATAAACAGTATCTCCCAGAAGAGACCTTGAAACCATAAAATTAACCTTATAGCCAATGGGTGTGTTGTAGGTATATTACCCTTATGCGCCTGACTCTTAATAGAACGTACCTTATAAGCCCGAGCTACAATAACCCCTTCGCCAAGTCATCCCGGAAGCAAAGCAAACCAGTAACCTTAAAAATTCCATATACAAGTAGTGTACAGAATCCCATTGAATAAGCATTATAGGCCTACCCTATAAATCTCAGATAGACCCTGTGATTAAATATGATATAACTTTCTTAACTTACTTAACTTACTTATAACTTACTTAATAAACCCATAACATAACCAACCCCTGCATTTCCATGAATATATTGTTACACGATATGATTTAATTTTTTAACAGGAAACCGAGAGAAAGCCGCCCCAATATTAGATTATTACAACAACATATCCATTGGGTAAGAAAGTGGAGGAGAGCCAGCCCGTCTCTTAATTTTTTACTTTATATTACGCGATCAATTTTCACTCATCTCGTCATGAACCCAACATGTATGTAACCTTTTGTTAAATTTGTTGGCTATGCGTTTGCGGTTGTTTAGGCGGAGTGTGGTAGGCCTACACTTTTCACACTTAAATATTTTGGTTGTGAAATGTTACAGGGCATAGCGATCTGAGATATTTCATTTATATTTTATTATGAGAGGAAGAAGAACATACAACGTTATTTACTATGTAACAAAATAATTGTTTTCGGGTTTAACTTGGAAGCCTCCCCAAATAGTTGATATACAATTATATTTAAAATTATTTCCATGGTCATGGTCATTCACCCGTCTTTAGTTAGAAATTTGTTTGCATGAAAGACAGTTTAGTTTAGTTTTTACTGATTTATTATCTCTTATCTGACTGGGGTAATAATAAAGGATAGGATAAATGGAAGCAAAGTGTGACAGTAACAAATATTTCCCAGTCATCCTAGCATGTCTTAAGTATATGATATATCAAAGGGGGAAGTTTGGATTCACTGCATAAATGCAGTTCACCAAACTTCCCCCGAATGCACACTGTAACTTCCCCCTTCCCACAAATATCCACTGTTGAATTAATTTGAAGCGATATAATAAGTACAAAATTGTGCGAGTTTTTAATTGTGTGGTCCAATTGTTATTTGATTTCTATTTATTATTTAAAGTGCATTTAATATCACACTGGTTTTTAGAATATTATACTATACAACCTTATGTTTTATTAATTTACCCAATCGAAGCCTCATAAGGGCCGGTTATTTGTACGCATATCCCCTAATGCGCTCAGTAAGGTTCAAACAACATATTAATATGAAAATAAAGTATCTGCAAAGAAAATAACCCAATACTATATAATTTGACCTTATTAAAAAATTTGCACTTTTGCACACTTATTTGTACAAATGCACTTTAGCAGATCGTAATGGTGGCTCATATTTAACAAACTTATGTTTATCCTCTACCGATCTACGATGGTGTATGATCAAGTGTCAGTCGCTAAAAGTGTCAAAAATCCAATTTAATAAATCTGGATTTGCGATTTTGGACCATATTCATGGACATTTTTAAGTCACTTAATAGACATAAAAAGTTAAACAAATGTTACGATTATAGTTAGAAATCATTCCAAACTACATTTTAATCCAAAAAATAATATTCTACGATGAATAGAACTGGAAATAACAGTGTTTGAAATATCGAAAAAATGTTCACTATTTAAGTGCATTTTGCACTAAGTGCACATAGGTCTTTTCCCAAGTTGTATCCTATTTCACACACTACAATCTATCCTCTATCCAATGAAAAAAGTTTCAGATTAAACGGCCCTGTAGAACCGAAGTTATTGATGTTTAAAAATAGTCACTCGAAAATTTCAAATTCTCTTGGTCACATAGTCTAGTGGTTATCAATCACGTTAATGAAACCTAAGTTCGCGGGTTCGAAATCCAATATTGACCTGACCATTCTTAATTTTTTTGCAAAAAAAATTATTTTTATTTTTTCACTAAAATCGCTCTAACTTCGGTTCTGGTGGTCCAAATTCAATAAAATTGGTATATTCTTTGCCGTAATTTTTTTCTTAATCTTTTGAGAAGGGGTTATTCTTGGCCCCAAAAAAATTAAAAAAAATGGCCAAAATAACGCGATATTTTTCGACCCTTAAAATTCGTAATTTTAATTATATATGTTAAGATAAAAGATAGCGGAGTTAATTTGATACTTTTTACAGGTACTTTTGGCGCAATACGCTAAATTATAATGTAATAGCGATTTGTTAAAAAAAAAAATTTTTCGTCCCTTTTTATAAATATTATATTTCACACGATCGCCTGCAGCTCCAGTTTTATAATACCTCCGGCGCTGTGATTAACGCTGTTAGATAGATAATTTAACGCACTATAAGTCTGTGTAAACAAATCTCACGTAAGTTAAGTAGTTTTCGAGCTAGACGATTTCCCGCGAAGCAAGTTTGAAGCGCGAAATTATAATTTTGGCCCTCATTTTTTTAATATCATCCTTGGAGCAAAACCGATAGCATATTTGAATTCCCCGTATGGATATTGACTGTATAGAATGTACCTTAACCAACTAAAGTTAAAAATAAAAAATTATTCGATAAAAACTACTTTACAAATTCTGGCCCTTTTTGGCCCCTATTGCCGACATATTTTTTGTACCCCCATTCGATAGGAACGTAGCCCCAATTGTCTTCTACGAGTTTCATAAAAGAATTAGTGGATTCCTACCCGCGTTGTCGAATTAAACATTTCGGAAATAAGTTTTCCAAAAAAGACGTCAAAAACGTACAAATTTACAGCCCCTTTATCCACCCGAAATTTTAATAAATATCTTACCCCCATTCGATACGAAGGTAGTACGACTCTTCCCCTTTCCAACCGCGTTACTTTCGTCCCCGTACGATTAATATTAGCCGAGTTATAGCTTATCCCGCAAAGTCATTTTGTCCGTTTTTTCAACTTTGACGGACATTTTCGGAAAAAAGGCGTGGTAATCTTTTTTGAAAAAAAAAACGAATTCACTAATTAATCCCTTCTATCGTATCCCGGCGTCGGCTAAGCAATAACCTAGGGTTTTTTCGAGCCACTGTAGAGCGCCTTTCAAAAAAATTTTAAAATTGTCGAAAAAATGACGGTTTTTTGTCCGCCGTGTCCGTCGAAGGGTTAGATTTAATAATGTTAGAGTTGCTAATATCTTAGAATTCCGAGCCGCTCCCCTGGTGAGAAAATAAAACAATTTGGTCAGTTCCTTCATCGAAAAGTCCCCCAGAATCCCAAGTTAACCTATATAGTTAGCGATGGCCTGCGGCTTTAGGAGCGGCCGCGGTATTCACCTCCCTCATAGCGGCCGCGGCGGTGTTGCGTCAAATGGAGAAATATTTATCCCACCAAGTAATGCAACAACTTATGAAAGAAAACATATGATAAAAACAGATGATATGATTTATTTTGCAGCCATTCTGGCCAATCATAATATTATCTTAACTTTCACAAACACCATGACAGGACTAGGTAAACTGTGTGCAAGGATGTGTTATGGAACCAGTATGCTATAAGGATGTGTTATGGAACCGGGTGCTATAAGGATGTGTTATGGAACCGGGGTGCTATAAGGATGTGTTATGGAACCGGGGTGCTGTAAGGATGTGTTATGGAACCGGGGTGCTATAAGGATGTGTTATGGAACCGGGGTGCTATAAGGATGTGTTATGGAACCGGGGTGCTATAAGGATGTGTTATGGAACCGGGGTGCTATAAGGATGTGTTCTGGAACCGGGGTGCTATAAGGATGTGTTATGGAACCAGGGTGCTATAAGGATGTGTTATGGAACCGGTATGCTATAAGGATGTGTTATAGAACCGGGGTGCTATAAGGATGTGTTATAGAACCGGGGTGCTATAAGGATGTGTTATGGAACCGGGGTGCTATAAGGATGTGTTATAGAACCGGGGTGCTATAAGGATGTGTTATGGAACCGGTGTGCTATAAGGATGTGTTATAGAACCGGGGTGCTATAAGGATGTGTTATGGAACCGGGGTGCTATAAGAATGTGTTATGGAACCGGGGTGCTCTAAGGATGTGTTATAGAACCGAGGTGCTGTAAGGATGTGTTATGGAACCGGTGTGCTATAAGGATGTGTTATAGAACCGGGGTGCTATAAGGATGTGTTATAGAACCGAGGTGCTGTAAGGATGTGTTATGGAACCGGTGTGCTATAAGGATGTGTTATAAAACCGGGGTGCTATAAGGATGTGTTATAGAACCGGGGTGCTATAAGGATGTGTTATGGAACCGGTGTGCTATAAGGATGTGTTATAGAACCGGGGTGCTATAAGGATGTGTTATAGAACCGGGGTGATATAAGGATGTGTTATGGAACTGGGGTGCTATAAGGATGTGTTATGGAACCGGTGTGCTATAAGGATGTGTTATAGAACCGGGGTGCTATAAGGATGTGTTATAGAACCGGGGTGCTATAAGGATGTGTTATGGAACCGGTGTGCTATAAGGATGTGTTATGGAACCGGGGTGAGATAAGGGTGTGTTATGGAACCGGGGTGCTATAAGGATGTGTTTTAGAACCGGGGTGCTATAAGGATGTGTTATGGAACCGGTGTGCTATAAGGATGTGTTATGGAACCGGTGTGCTATAAGGATGTGTTATGGAACCGGGGTGCTATAGGGATGTGTTATGGAACCGGGGTGCTATAAGGATGTGTTATGAAACCGGTGTGCTATAAGGATGTGTTATGGAACCGGTGTGCTATAAGGATGTGTTATGGAACTGGGGTGAGATAAGGATGTGTTATGGAACCGGGGTGCTATAAGGATGTGTTATGGAACCGGTGTGCTATAAGGATGTGTTATGGAACCGGGGTGCTATAAGGATGTGTTATGGAACCGGGGTGAGATAAGGATGTGTTATGGAACCGGGGCGCTATAAGGATGTGTTATAGATCCGGTGTGCTATAAGGATGTGTTATAGAACCGGGGTGCTATAAGGATGTGTTATGGAACCGGGGTGCTATAAGGATGTGTTATAGAACCGGGGTGCTATAAGGATGTGTTATGGAACCGGGGTGCTATAGGGATGTGTTATGGAACCGGGGTGCTATAAGGATGTGTTATGAAACCGGTGTGCTATAAGGATGTGTTATGGAACCGGTGTGCTATAAGGATGTGTTATGGAACTGGGGTGAGATAAGGATGTGTTATGGAACCGGGGTGCTATAAGGATGTGTTATGGAACCGGTGTGCTATAAGGATGTGTTATGGAACCGGGGTGCTATAAGGATGTGTTATGGATCCGGGGTGAGATAAGGATGTGTTATGGAACCGGGGCGCTATAAGGATGTGTTATAGAACCGGGGTGCTATAAGGATGTGTTATAGAACCGGGGTGCTATAAGGATGTGTTATGGAACCGGGGTGCTATAAGGATGTGTTATAGAACCGGGGTGCTATAAGGATGTGTTATGGAACCGGTGTGCTATAAGGATGTGTTATAGAACCGGGGTGCTATAAGGATGTGTTATGGAACCGGGGTGCTATAAGAATGTGTTATGGAACCGGGGTGCTCTAAGGATGTGTTATAGAACCGAGGTGCTGTAAGGATGTGTTATGGAACCGGTGTGCTATAAGGATGTGTTATAGAACCGGGGTGCTATAAGGATGTGTTATAGAACCGAGGTGCTGTAAGGATGTGTTATGGAACCGGTGTGCTATAAGGATGTGTTATAAAACCGGGGTGCTATAAGGATGTGTTATAGAACCGGGGTGCTATAAGGATGTGTTATGGAACCGGTGTGCTATAAGGATGTGTTATAGAACCGGGGTGCTATAAGGATGTGTTATAGAACCGGGGTGATATAAGGATGTGTTATGGAACTGGGGTGCTATAAGGATGTGTTATAGAACCGGGGTGCTATAAGGATGTGTTATGGAACCGGGGTGCTATAGGGATGTGTTATGGAACCGGGGTGCTATAAGGATGTGTTATGAAACCGGTGTGCTATAAGGATGTGTTATGGAACCGGTGTGCTATAAGGATGTGTTATGGAACTGGGGTGAGATAAGGATGTGTTATGGAACCGGGGTGCTATAAGGATGTGTTATGGAACCGGTGTGCTATAAGGATGTGTTATGGAACCGGGGTGCTATAAGGATGTGTTATGGATCCGGGGTGAGATAAGGATGTGTTATGGAACCGGGGCGCTATAAGGATGTGTTATAGATCCGGTGTGCTATAAGGATGTGTTATAGAAACGGGGTGCTATAAGGATGTGTTATGGAACCGGGGTGCTATAAGGATGTGTTATAGAACCGGGGTGCTATAAGGATGTGTTATGGAACCGGGGTGCTATAAGGATGTGTTATGGAACCGGGGTGCTATAAGGATGTGTTACAGAACCGGGGTGCTATAAGGATGTGTTATGGAACCGGTGTGCTATAAGGATGTGTTATAGAACCGGTGTGCTATAAGGATGTGTTATAGAACTGGGGTGCTATAAGGATGTGTTATAGAACTGGGGTGCTATAAGGATGTGTTATGGAACCGGGGTGCTATAAGGATGTGTTATAGAACCGGGGTGCTATAAGGATGTGTTATGGAACCGGGGTGCTATAAGGATGTGTTAGGGAACCGGGGTGCTATAAGGATGTGTTATGGAACCGGGGTGCTATAAGGATGTGTTATGGAACCGGGGTGCTATAAGGATGTGTTATGGAACCGGTGTGCTATAAGGATGTGTTATGGAACCGGGGTGCTATAAGGATGTGTTATAGAACCGGGGTGCTATAAGGATGTGTCATGGAACCGGGGTGCTATAAGGATGTGTTATGGAATCGGGGTGCTATAAGGATGTGTTATAGAACCGGGGTGCTATAAGGATGTGTTATGGAACCGGTGTGCTATAAGGATGTGTTATGGAACCGGGGTGCTATAAGGATGTGTTATAGAACCGGGGTGCTATAAGATTTATTTTATCTGGGTGAATCATGTAATTCTCTACTGGAGTACCCGCCAATAATCGTTGCTGGTTACCATGACAACAACATCCCACGGAGTGACGTCAGCCACTATTTGTTTAAAGAAGATTTGTAAGTAATTAATGCTACTGTAGGAATTTATTGTTGTCAGTTGAAAAATTAAAACATTTCAGGGTTATGATCGCAACATTTGAT
The DNA here is from genome assembly GCA_032718475.1 of Nemertoderma westbladi. NCBI lineage: Eukaryota > Metazoa > Xenacoelomorpha > Nemertodermatida > Nemertodermatidae > Nemertoderma > Nemertoderma westbladi. The sequence goes on from JAUCBJ010008058.1 coordinate 35,043, forward strand.
GGGAATCCCAAGGCAACAGTTCTATGTTGATGTAGTCCAACCAATGCCTCAGAGCCAGAACAAGCAGTCAAGTTTTATGAAGAACTGACTGGACTTATAAAGGACATTCCGAAACACAATGTTAAAGTCATTGCTGGTGACCTGAATGCGCAAATTGGCCCAGAAGACATCAAGGGTTACACATATAACACCAGTTCTAATAGAAATGGGTACTTACTTTTAGACCTAATGGAAGAATGTGAATTGATACTACTAGGATCGGCATGCTGCATTGCAGCTGCATTTTTAAGAATGCTGTGCCGGCTTATCGACAAAATTGCACCGCCACAACTCCCTATCACCCATGACATTTGCTAGATCATCCGCATCTTCAAGGCCAGTGTCCTTTAAGATGCTTCTCAAGAAAGTCATGGGCTGTCCACCATGCTTATTCACTCCATGAGGCTGCCAAAGTACAAGATTATGCACTGGCTGGTCCTCACGGCGAAAGCAACCCGACCTAATGGAAGAATGTGAATTGATACCAACAAACAACACATTCGAAAAGATTAAGGGGAAGCTATGGACCTTTCAATACCCTAATGGAACCAAAGCTCAACTGGATTACATCCTTATAAACAAAAAGTGGAGAAACAGCATGATCAACTGCGAGGCATACAGCTCGTTCAACCTAATTGGTTCGGACCACAGAATTGTGACTGCAGAGATCAGACTCAGTTTGAGAGCCAGCAAACCCAGGACAAGCAAGCAAATCAACTATGACTAGGAGAAACTCAGAACTGACAATGCTGTAAAGGATGCTTATACAGTAGAAGTTCAAAACCGCTTTGAAGCACTTCAGTCAATGGATGAAGACCAATCCACCAATTCAATATACCAGAATATAATAACAGCCCACAAGGAATCAGCTAAGAGGCATATCCCCCAGAAACCCAAACGAAAACAGTATGTGCCATGGCAAAACTCTGAGGTTACTTGTAAGAGGGAAGATCTTAAGATAGCCTACAAAGTTTAAATAGGTCAGGTCAGGTCCCCAGATCCTGCTACCACTATGGCAGTAATGTGGTACTACCTGTAGCTGTCAGCGCAGTAGGGCAGGCCCGATAAGCATAGCCTATTCATTAATTAGTTGATCAAAAGTGGGTTGGTTCAGCCCCGTCAACTAAATAAGTCACTGAGGGCTATAGCGCCTAGGGCACCATTGAAGGCAAAGGCTTGATACGCATCTGCATTAGAGATGATACAAGCCCCGCCCTGTCTATACTGGATGCTCCTCTACCAGTGTTAGGTAACCTAACCCAGGAGGCACACTTGGTTCAGGGTGTAACAAATGGACCCCTACAGTCGGCAGCAGGGCTGTAGGCCATGGATAGGCGGAACGTAATCAACCAACGGCTAGACATGCTGACAAGGTCGGCGGAAGGTAATCAACCAACGGCGACCTACTGCGAAGACGCTTGTAGGAGTTGCGACCACAAGCGGTTTACCCCCGCAACTAAAAGATATGAGTATGAGAACCCTCCAGGAGAAATACCGGCTCGGTCGTCGCCCGGGTCAACAAGGACAGCGTCCCTCGGTGGTACACCAGGCTGGGGTCGATAAATTGGCTACTGGAACAGAAGACAGAGAAGAAAGAAGAACCAACCTGTTTAAATGTAAAAAGACACTAAAGATTGCTACAATGAACGCACGCACGCTGAAAGCACATAGCAAACAGGGTGACATGGTCGCTCTGGCAATGGAATATAACATCGACATCATCTGCATCCAAGAACATCGGATTTGTCATGAAGACACTGCCATGAAGTACAATGACATTGGAAATGGATGGACGTTAGTAACAAGCTCAGCAGTAAGAAACTCGGCCAATGCATCAATTGGTGGAGTAGGAATTCTGCTAAGCCCATTTGCACTTAAGACCTTAAACAACATCGAATCTATAAATTCCAGGGTTATGATCGCAACATTTGATGGGAATCCCAAGACAACAGTTATATGTTGCTACAGTCCAACCAATGCATCAGAGCCAGAACAAGCAGTCAAGTTTTATGAAGAACTGACTGGACTTATTAAGGACACCCCGAAACACAATGTTAAAGTCATTGCTGGTGACCTGAATGCGCAAATCATCAATCATCAAGGGTTACACCTATAACACCAGTTCTAACAGAAATGGGTACTTACTCTTAGACCTAATGGAAGAATGTGAATTGATACCAACAAACAACACATTCGAAAAGAGTAAGGGGAAGCTATGGACCTTTCAATACCCTAATGGAACCAAAGCACAACTGGATTACATCCTTATAAACAAAAAGTGGAGAAATAGCATGATCAACTGCGAGGCATACAGCTCGTTCAACCTAATTGGTTCGGACCACAGAATTGTGACTGCAGAGATCAGACTCAGTTTGAGAGCCAGCAAACCCAGGACAAGCAAGCAAATCAACTATGACTGGGAGAAACTCAGAACTGACAATGCTGTAAAGGTGCTTGTACAGTAGAAGTTCAAAACCGCTTTGAAGCACTTCAGTCAATGGATGAAGACCAATCCACCGATTCAATATACCAGAATATAATAACAGCCCACAAGGAATCAGCTAAGAGGCATATCCCCCAGAAACCTAAACGAAAACAGTATGTACCATGGCAAAACTCTGAGGTTACTTGTAAGAGAGAAGATCTTAAGATAGCCTACAAAGTTAAAACCGAACAACCAACAACCGAAAACATTAACAAGGTTGAGAAAGCTAAGGACGATCTTAAATTGGCCTACAACATCAGCCAGGAAAAGTACATACAGGATAAAACTGACGCAATTACAATTGCTCACATACAGCAACAATCAAGACTTACCTGGCAAACTGTAAATGAGGTATCTGGTCGGAAAAGTTGTGCAAAGGGGCGCCTCAAAGCCGATAGTCCTGAAGAACGTGTTGGGAAGTGGAAAAACCACTTCAGCAACTTGCTTGGGCAGCCACCAAACATCGAGGTCAGCCCTACAAGGAAAATATATGACAAGACACTACCTATAGAAACAGGGGACTTCACACCTGCCGAACTCCAAAGAAGCATTAAAAGTATGTCCAATAATAAAGCGAGTGGATTAGATGAAATCCCAGCGGAGGTATGGAAAACAGGAGCGCTAAACAGACCATTATTGAATGTTTGCAACCGGATGTTAAAAGGGGAAAAGCCACCACCAATTTGTACTAAAGGTCAACTAAAACCTCTCCCCAAGAAAGGAGACCTCGGCATACCAACAAACTATCGTGGGATCTGTCTGCTTGTGGTAGCTGCCAAAATATACAATAAAATGATTCTATATAGGATTAGGCCTCACATAGAGAAACTACTGCGTAAGAGCCAAAACGGATTTCGACCAAGAAGATCAACAATAGCTCAGATACTTGCACTACGGAGACTGATTGAAGGAATTAAGTCAAAGAATCTCCCCGCAGTCATGACTTTTGTGGACTTCAAGAAGGCATTCGACTCCATCCATAGAGGTAAAATGCTTGAAATCCTAAGAGCTTATGGAATACCAGAAGTAATTGTTGCTAGCATTGGATTGTTATATTGTGACACAGAAGCGCAGGTACTTTCACCAGATGGTGAAACTGAGTTTTTCTCAATCCTGGCTGGCGTACTGCAAGGTGACACATTAGCACCATTACGATTTGTAATTGTGCTGGATTACGCAATGAGGACGGCCACAAAGGGTGAAGATCTGGGATTCACACTTCAAGAACGCAGAAGTAGTAGATATCCGGCAACTACAGTCACAGACACCGACTTTGCGGATGACATCGCCCTGCTCTCTAATACACTAGCAGATGCACAGCTTCTACTAAATAAAGTGGAAAGGGCTGCTAAGGAGGTTGGATTGCATATAAATGCTACCAAGACCGAATTCATGACCTTTAATGTTGATGGAAACTTGACAAACCATTGATAATAATCAACTAAGGAAGGTCGATGACTTCCAGTACCTTGGATCATGGATAGAGAGTAGCAAAAAGGACATAGAAGTTAGGAAAGCAAAGGCTTGGGCAGCTCTATCAAAAATGGATACCATTGTGGGCGCGAGGAAACTGTTTGTTACCGGTACACAGAAATTCTTTATTCCAATTTTATTGTCCAATTTTAGGCATATGTATATTACTGATTACCGTCGCACACACAGAATGAATTAATCGATTTATATAGGCCTACATTACATATATATAATAGCCAGTACGGTAGGATGTCAAAGGTCAAACTGCAGAATGGGTAGACCGGCACACGTGTGAATGGTGTAATCAATATGAAATATAATTAGGAATGATAATGAGGGTTACAACCATCTGGAAATCAGATCTCTCCAGGCACCTGAAGACTAAGTTCTTCACGTATGTTCAGCATACTTTCATTATATGGGATTCCTGATGAAATTATTGCAGCAATCAGATCAGTATACGATGGTTCGACAACATTTGTGTCTACTGTTGACGGTGACACAGAACCATTTGAAGTGTTATGGGGCGTCCTCCAAGGAGACACACTTGCACCATTCTTGTTCATTATTGTGGTTGACTATGTTCTACGCATGTCCTTAGATCATCATAATGATGATGGGGTGATGATAACTCCACCTACTGCCACCAGAAGTCGAGGAAATCCTGCCAAGTACCTAACTGATCTAGACTTTGCTGATGACTTAGGAGTACTCTCAGAATCATTAGAGGGAGCCCAACGGCTCCTCAGCTCAATAGAACATGCTGCTTCTAGTGTTGGTCTTTTTATTAACTCCAGAAAGACCAAAATTTTGACAGTTAACTTTGAAAGTCCTCAGCAAGTCTCTGATCGGATGAGCATAAGCTCAAAGGATGGTATGCTTGAGCATGTGGACGACTTCTGTTACCTGGGATCATGGATCCGGAAGTCAGGTGAGGACCTTCGAATACGTAAGGGAAAGGCATGGGCAGCCTTGAATAGGCTTTCCAGGATTTGGAAGTCACCGAGAATTAATCGGAAACTTAAGGTCCGATTATTTAGAGCAGCAATAGTTCCAGTACTCCTCTACGGGAGTCCATGCTGGGCTCTAACTGCTGAGGACACCAAATCTCTGGATGGCACATTCACAAGAATGCTACGCCGGGTTCATTGTGTCAAGTACAATGCACACATCTCCAACCAGACACTATATAACATTGGAGGTGTCTCATTGGTTCCCCCAAGCTTGACACTAGAACAAAATCGCCTCCGCTTTGCAGGACATTGCTTTCGCCGTGAGGACCAGCCAGTGCATAATCTTGTACTTTGGCAGCCTCATGGAGTGAATAAGCATAGTGGACAGCCCATGACTTTCTTGAGACGCATCTTAAAGGACACTGGCATTGAAGATGCGGATGATCTAGCAAATGTCATGGGTGATAGGGAGTTGTGGCGGTGCAATTTTGTTGACAAGCCGGCACAGCATTCTTAAAAATGCAGCTGCAATGCAGCATGCCGATCCTAGTAGTATAGCTTATAGTAGCCTACATATAATAATAACTGTTCTTTGAGATGGCTTGCAGTTCTACTACAAGAAGGCCTCACATCTGTGCTTTGAATTCTTTAATGTGGAAAGGGATTCTGGAGTTGGAGGCTACCCAGCCTCCAAGCCAACCATTAGTGAACCTGAGGCAAGTCACTAGACTAGCCTCAGTTAACCTTAACACCCTAACACTCGGGTCCCCAATGCGACAAGATGAGCTGACAGCCTTAGCAGATAAGCTTTATCTTAGTGCAGTGGGTATTCAAGAGCACCGAATGCAGACTGGACAGACTGATGAGGTTCTGATTAAGGACATGGGGGGGCGGTTGGCGACTCGCCCTCGCATCAGCAGATGTTAGTGGCAATGATGGAATTGGTCTATTGATGCAACCGCCTTATTGTGGCCAAGGTAAAACTTAGTCTGCGCGCTAGCAGAACAAGGAAATCTGCCTAGCCGCGGCATGAATTGTCCTCTCTGTTGCAACAGCCAAGTGTGAGATCCAGCTTCACACTTCAGCTGAGCAACAGGTATGAGGTTCTTGCCTCTGAGGCGGCAGATCACTGCGAGGGCTATACTGCCTTCACAAAAGCAGTTAAAGTTAGCAGCTGCAGAATCAGTTCCTGTTATAATGTTATAATACCCTCCGAAACAGGAAAAAGTACAATTGTCAAGTACAATTGACACTATACAGACTATACAACATCGGAGGTGTTCCATTATTCTCCCCAAGCTTGAAACTTGAACGGAGTCGCCTCCTCTTTGCGAGACATTGATTTCGCCTTGAGGACCAGCCAGTGAATAATCTTGTGCTGCTTTAGCGGCCTCATGGAGTGAATAAGTCAGTTTATAGGTCTTATAAATCAGTATGTCGAAACATATACCATATATTCGCAGGAATTGGAATATTTATTTAATTAATCATAGGATTTGATACTTTTTAGTCCGATATATAGAGCGTTACGAGAAATTCGGTTCGCAAACGATGATAAGAGAGGAGTGAGTGCAACCTACAACGACCCGGCCATTGGTAGACTTATAGCTGAAGATATACTGGCCCGGGAGTGGTTCTCTAAACATCAGCCTAATCTCTCACTGAGGGTCTATCTATTGGAATTGTTACTGCCAACGTTGGTTTTGGCGATAGAGAAGTTACTACTGGAGGCGAATAGAAGAGGTCTCGTAGGTAAATAAGTTTATTTTCACTTAAAAATAATTTACAACTCAAATATATAAATATTAAGATGAGAAGCGAGGATTGTTGACCTGACGAGATCTCAAGCGCATCAGTTGTGGAGTCAGTATAGGTAATATTAAATAGTTTCTCCTTTACACATTACTGTAAAGGAGTAAGAAAAACTAATAATAAACTGTTTGAGTTTAATATTTGCGGAAGAATGGAACGCAAAAACTCAATGAACCTCTGTAAAAAGAATGAAGACCATGGTTGGGCATTCCAACCACTAAGGAGGAGGTAAGGAAATTTAGAGAAATGAATACCAAAAATGAACACGTCAGGGCGTGTGGCTTTTATAAATCTTACCTAGATATTCAATCAGTTCTATGAATTTTATCGAAATATTCAATCAGTTCTATGAATTTTATCGAAATATTCAATCAGTTCTATGAATTTTATCGAAATATTCAATCAGTTCTATGGCTTTGGAGTAGAACAGCGCATTGCTAAAAAAATGTGCGTTTTAGTCGCAAAAGCTTTAACAGGGATGTTAGTATATTTAGGCGTGTTTAGCCGTGATTAATGGCAATATGGCAATATTACTTTGTCTGGAGGGGAATCTACTACGACTGTCAAGAACATACTACTAGTACTACTCCGATCGGCATGCTGCCTTGCAGCTATATATTATATAATATATATTGCATATAGCATAATGAGCATGACCTACTATAGATACGACCCGCCAAGCTGCTGCAAAGCCCCTAAATTTAGTGGGCCAGTAATTTCTCTTAGATAGAACCCCTGAAACGATGTCAGGCGCGTCAAAAGTACTTGTCCCTAACTAAAATTATATCCTCTTTCAGATGAGACAAATAAAAATTTAATAGCTCGAGTAGTTTTCAAGATATAAGGAGTTCCTGGCACCCATACCATATCAGCACTTTTTGGAATTGATAAAATTACACAAAATACATCACCCTTTGGTATAACCATTAAACCATACTACGCTTTTTGGTTTTGTGGAATTCATTATTTTAGTAATCGAAAGCGAAATTAGAATAAAATCTTCATTGTTTATTTTATAATAGACACTAAAAGAGCACCAAAATTACAAGTAGCTCGAAATTTTCAAATAGCCAAAAGTGGTAATTTGGCTCTATAGTTTGGCTCCTGCGGTTTTAGTATGTGCTGATTTCATTAGCAAGGTTTATATAAATGTTGTATTTTCAAAAATGGCCAATGGGTCAGTCGAAAAGTTTAAGTGACAGCCAGTGCAGTTCTATTTCAGTACTGCAGTACTCTGGTAGGCATTCTGGTCCGGTAGTAATGTAGTGAATTATTTAGTATGTGGTATGTGCATTGCACTGCACTACATTACTGATTACTGAATTATGCTGTTACGCATCAATGCCTTATTAGTAGGGACGTTAAGCATCATATTTTATGAGCATCATATAACGCTGCACCACCCGACGACAAAATGGGACGAAATAGTACATAAAGGAAATTATCAAGGCAAAACGCGGGTGGCGTACCAAAAACGTAGACTTAATGTTGACTTGCTAGCCTATCGTGATGGAATCCTTAGTGGTATCCAAAGAAATAGACAATGCTAAAGACAGCACTACTCTAAACTTCTCGGCTCAAATTGTGGTGACATGAAGCAACTTTTTGGGGGAGTGAAACAGTTGACATCTGATAATAGAAGCAATATTTTACCTGATCATGAATGTGATCTTGATCTAGCAAATTCTTTTGCTGATTTTTATGAGACTAAAGTCGACAAAATACGGGTTAAATAGAGAGTAACAATGATCTTCAAGCGGCGGGGACCTCCCTAGACCATGAGTTCTCTCAAGACAATGAGGGAGCTGAATTCACTGGGGTAAAACTTGATGAAATTATACCTGTCTGTAATGATGAAATATATAAAATTTTAAAGGAAGGCAAGGAAGACCAGCTCAATTAATCCGGTCCCAATGCGGATTATGAAATGTTCCTTGAGCACATTATTGCTGCCATTTGTATAAATTATCAACTTATCCTTAGCAACGGCTCAAGTTCCAACTTTATTTAAGGATGCTGTTAAAAAAGAGATCCTTGAACCCAGAAGTACTCAATAATTTATCGCCAAACTGACTGATCACCATTTAAATTATAATTCACTCCATGATCCTTTTCAGAGTGTCTAACAAGGTGGTACGCATGGTACGCAGCAAACTTTACCCGCTTCCAATCATTGCCCATGAGCAACCTTTGCCCACTAAACAACTATTGTTTTGGTTAGAAAAAGCCGTGTCTGTAACCTGCTGCTTTCCCTCAATTGGTAACAACATCATTTATTGTTTTGGTTAGAAAAATCCGTCTCTGTAACCTGCTCCTTTCCCTCAATTGGTAACTGAAATGGTTACTAACACAAATTGTATTGGAAGAAGGTTGCTCGCAGGTAAAGATTGGCTTGTGGGCAAAGGTTTCCCTCCTAGGGTGAAGGTTGGATGCGGGTGAAGATTGGATGTGGGCGAAGGTTTCCCCAGGGCGAAGGTTGGATTCGGGTGAAGATTGGATGTGGGCAAAGGTTGTATGCGGGCGAAGGTCCTTATAGCACTGAAACGGCTTTGTTCAAGGTAAATAACGATATACTTCGAGGAATTGATGATTGTGGAGCTGCTTTGTTGGTGATGCTGGACCTTTGCGCTGCATTTGATGCAGTTGACCACAAAATCTTGTTGAGGACCCTCGAAAAATAACTTTGGAGTGACTGATTCGGCTTTGAGTTGGTTCAAATCATATTTGGATGAGTGGACACAGAGAGTTTGTGTTGGTAGTTCACTATCAGCCAAGAATCGACTGCATTACGGTATTGTATTCCACAAGGATCAGTCCTGGGTCCAATTCTCTTCACCATTTACATACGTTCACTTAGCGCTGTAATTAGAAAACATGGCCTGGCTTTCCATTTATACGCAGATGACACGCAATATATATTTCATTTAAATGCAGCAAAGACATAAATAGCGCTATTACAGTCTCAAACAAGTATCTTGCAGATATTAGAAAATGGATGAACTGTAACATGATAAAGATGAACTCTAACAAGACCGAGTTTGTGCTTCTCCTGTCTCGTTTTGGTCCTCAGATTCCTGTTCAGTGCCTAAAGGTCCCCGAAATATTAAATTGGTATTGTGATCGACTCACATCTTTCATTCAACAAACAGATCTCAAATGTTGTATGTGAATCGTTCTACAATTTGAGAAATATTTCACGAGTTCGGCACTATCTGACACACAAGCAGTTGGAATCCGTCATCCACGCATTTATCACGAGCAAATTGGATTATAATAACTCCATATATTATGTTCTACCAACGTCTACCGAGAACCAATGACGATATAAGCTTTTTCTTTTTTCTGTTTGAAGTGAAGTGAGAATGATAGCGATGACTGGAATATGACTCCAAGATATTCATAGTGGGTTACGAGTTGAACAGCGCGGTTGTTGTAAGTGAACCAGTCATCGTGTGCAAGGCCTTTGCAGAATTTTACTATTTTGGTTTTGGTTATGTTTGGAGAGTGTTGAGAGCTGTTTGGAAATCTTGTTGCTGGAGTAAAAAAAAAACTACGTCGTCTGCATAAAATATGAATTTAAGGAGGGCGATGGCACTATGGAGGGCAGAGGCTAGGTCAGCAATGAATAAAATAAAGAGAGTTGGTGATAGGCAAACCCCTTGTAAGACACCAAGTAGTTGGCGAATTGTATTCGAGAAACGTAAGCCATCGAACACTAAGAAATATCAGTAATTATCTAAGAGTTCTTTGACGATGTCGTATGTCTTTCCTTTGATACTACTAGGATCGGCATGCTGCATTGCAGCTGCATTTTTAAGAATGCTGTGCCGGCTTGTCAACAAAATTGCACCGCCACAACTCCCTATCACCCATGACATTTGCTAAATCATCCGCATCTTTAAGGCCAATGATCTTTAAGGCTTCCTTTGATACCGATAGAGTATATTTTGTGGAGGAGTTTAGCGCGACTGACAAAGTCGAATGCCTTATGGAAGTCGACAAATGTTGCGAAGGTTATCCTCTCCTCGTGGCAGTTCGAACGAAAAGCTGTAGTAATATCGCATAAGAGTTTATATATGATTTGTGAATTTACCCAGGGGGAAGCTGTATTGTTCGGGAGGGATTATTAAACTGATATGGATGAGAATACATTTGTTGTTGGAGGACGTTAGACATTAACACATTTAGGAGAACACAAAGAAGGGCTATGCGAACACAAAGAAGGGCTATGCTGTGGTAGTTGTCTGGGTTTGTTATTGCTCCTTTACCCCTCCTATAGAGGATGTTTATAATGCTGTTTTTCCAAACCGAAGGAATTTTACATACATTGAGACATATGTTATATAACAGAGTTAGTGTTACCAATATGAATGGGCAGGCTTGTTTCAGCAGTAGTAAATAGCTCGTAAAAAAATAAAATAAATCAGCTCGTAGTAAATGTTGTCGGGACCAGAGGTTTTATTATTAGCTGCAGAATGTATTGTTTCTTGTATAAGTGTTTCAGGCAGTGGCTCGTTGTAGCAGTCGGCGGAACTGCATCCGATTCACTAGTAGATGGGATTGGTTTTGTGTTGGGGGGTCGCAAGTATTGCCAAGCAAAGTTACGAAAGTGTGATTCTAACGTTAGTGAGTCAATAGGGGCGATATGCGGTTTGCACTCTTTAAATAAAGTCCACGGTTTAATCTCCGCTCTGTCTACCAGGTTAAGGAGGGACTGCTCCTCGAAATGCATTTACACTACGACCCTTCTCCAGTGATCACCGCCTTAGTGTGGCCAAGGTAAGACTTAGTCTGCGTGCTAGCAGAACAACGAAATCTGCCTTGCCGCCGCATGACTGGTCCTCTCTGTTGCAACAGCCAAGTGTGAGATCCAGCTTCACACTACAACTGAGCAACAGGTATGGGGTTCTTGCCTCTGAGGCGGCAGATCACTGTGAGGGCTATACTGCCTTTACAGAAGCAGTTAAGTTAGCAGCTGCAGAAACAGTTCCTGTATACCCTCGAAACAGGAAACGGGCCCCCTGGACTGACAACAAAATTCAGAAGTGTCGAAATGACCTCTACAAGGCGCAGAAAGAGTCCCGACTCAAACAGACTACAGCGGCCAAGAATGCAGTTAAGGCTGCAGGACTCTTAAAAAACCTCTATTTGACGCATCCAGAGACACCGAGAATCGAAAGAGGGGGTCTAAATTAGACGTTTCCACATCTTGGAATACCCCGCCTCCGGGCTTGTTTTCCGTCTATTGTCCGTCAAAGTTGAAAAAACGGACAAAATGACTTTGCGGAATCCGCTATAACTCGGCTAATATTAATCGTACGGGGACGAAAGTAACGCGGTTGGAAAGGGGAAGAGTGGTACTACCTTCGTATCGAATGGGGGTAAGATATTTATTAAAATTTCGGGTGGAAAAAAGGGGCCGTAAATTTCTACGTTTTTGTCCGTCTTTTTTCGAAATTTTATTTCCAAAATATTTAATTTGACAACGCGGGTAGGAATCCACTAATTCTTTTTTGAAACTCGTAGAAGACCATTGGGGCTACGTTCCTATCGAGTGGGGGTACAAAAAATATGTCGACAATAGGGGCCAAAAAGGGCCAGAATATGAAAAAATTTTTTTATCGAATAATTTTTTATTTTTTACTTTAGTTGGTTAATGTAGATTCTATTCAGTCAATATCGATACGGGGAATTCAAATATGCTATCGGTTTTGCTCCGCGGACGCTATTAAAAAAATAAGGGCCAAAAATAAAATTTCGCGCTTCAAACTCGCTTCGCGGGAAATCGTCTAGCTCGAAAACTACTTAATTTACGGGAGATTTGTTTACACAGACTTATAGTGCGTTAAATTATCTATCTAACAGCGTTAATTACAGCGCCGAAGCTATTATACAACTGGAGCGGCAGACGATCGTGTGAAATATAATATTTATAAAAAAGGGACGAAAAACGTTTTTTTCTTAATAATCTGCTGTTCTATTATAATTTAGCTCTTTGCGCCAAAACTACCTGTAAAATGTAGCAAATTAACTCCGCTATCTTTTTTCTTAACATTTATAATTAAAATTACGAATTTTAAGGGTCGAAAAATATCGCGTAATTTTGGCCCTTTTTTTCATTTTTTTTTGGGGCCAAAAATGACCCCATCTCAAAAGATAGAAAAAAAAATTACGGCAAAGAATATACAAATTTTATTGAATTTGGACCATCAGAACCGAGTTAGAGCGATTTTAGTAAAAAAATAAAAAAAATTTTTTGACAAAAAAATAAGAATGGTCAATATTGGATTTCGTACCCACGAACTTAGGTTTCATTAACATGATTGATAACCACTAGACTACGTGACCAATATAATTTGAAATTTTCGAGTGACTATTTTTAAACATCAATAACTTCGGTTCTATTGGGCCGTTTGATCTGAATCTTTTTTCATTGGATAGAGGATAGATTGTAGTGTGTGAAATAGGATACAACTTGGGAAAAGACGCATGTGCACTTAGTGCAAAATGCACTTAAATAGTGGACATTTTTTCGATATTTCAAACACTATTATTATCAGTTCTATTCATCGTAGAATGTTATTACTTGGGTTAAAATGTAGGTTGGAGTGATTTCTAACTATAATCTTAACATTTGTTTATCTTTTTATGTCTATAAAGTAACTTAAAATGTCCATGAATATGGTCCAAAATCGCAAATGTCGCGATTTATTAAATTGGATTTTTGACACTTTTAGCGACTGACACTTGATCATGCACCATCGTAGATCGGTAGAGAATAGACATAAGTGTGTTAAATAGGAACCACCTTTAGGATCCGCTAAAGTGCACTTGTGCAAATATGTGTGCAAATGTGCAATTTCTTTTAATAAGGTCAAATGGTGTATTATTGGGTTCTTTTCGTTGCAGATAATTTATTTTCATATTATTATGTTGTATGGACCTTACTGAGCGCATTAGGAGTATGTGTACAAATAACCGGTCCTTATAAGGGTTCAATTGTATAAATTAATAATAAATAAGGTTGTAATATTCTAAAAACCAGTGTGATCTTAAATGAACTTTAAACAATAAATAGAGATCAGATAACAAATGGACCACACAATTTATTAAAAAACTCGCACCTCTTCGGACTTAATATATGGCTTCAATTTTATTCAACAGTAGATATTTGGGGGAAGTTAGATAAACTGCATTTATGCAGTGAATCTAACTTCCCCCTTCATGATATAATATACCAAAGACACACTCTTTGGAGGACCTGTTGTTTACTATGTAGACTTTGTTCAACCTAAACAACTTAAGTCAGATTAACAATATTATCCTGTAAAATTTCTAAGCAATGACTGGTATGAAAAATGCTGATCTTCGAACTATGGTTCTGTAATTAAATTTTATTACTTCAACTTTTATACGGATTTACCAGTGAAAGAAACCTAGAATCCATTATCACAATGTAACAGTATCAATAACCATATCTATTCTATGTAGATCATAAGAGAGACATCCTTGATTCATATATTATAATTTCCGAGCTGAAATGTTTCGGTGACTATAACTTACAGGCTTCGTATTATGTACAAACGACTGAGTAGTATATATTAATATTAATGGGTTACCGGTATATAGAACGAGTGTAGACTGGGAGCGAAAATATATTACATACAATTTCGAGTAATATAAAATTAACGAGTCCAGTTCGTCTCCCCTAGTGTCATTCGACGCATACCCCCCCCCCCCCCCCCCCCTCCACACTTTTCCCTTTACCTCGTGGTCTTTCTTTAAGTATAACTTCATTTTGGGTCCACCTTGGTGGGATAAATATTTCTCCATTTGACGCAACACCGCCGCGGCCGCTATGAGGGAGGTGAATACCGCGGCCGCTCCTAAAGCCGCAGGCCCTCGCTAACTATATAGGTTAACTTGGGATTCTGGGGGACTTTTCGATGAAGGAACTGACCAAATTTTTTTATTTTCTCACCAGGGGAGCGGCTCGGAATTCTAAGATATTAGCAACTCTAACATTATGAAATCTAACCCTTCGACGGACACGGCGGACAAAAAACCGTCATTTTTTCGACAATTTTAAAATTTTTTTGAAAGGCGCTCTACAGTGGCTCGAAAAAACCCTAGGTTATTGCTTAGCCGACGCCGGGATACGATAGAAGGGATTAATTAGTGAATTCGTTTTTTTTTTCAAAAAAGATTACCACGCCTTTTTTCCGAAAATGTCCGTCAAAGTTGAAAAAACGGACAAAATGACTTTGCGGGATCCGCTATAACTCAGCTAATATTAATCGTACGGGGACGAAAGTAACGCGGTTGGAAAGGGGAAGAGTGGTACTACCTTCGTATCGAATGGGGGTAAGATATTTATTAAAATTTCGGGTGGAAAAAGGGGCTGTAAATTTGTACGTTTTTGTCCGTCTTTTTTGGAAAACTTATTTCCGAAATGTTTAATTCGACAACGCGGGTAGGAATCCACTAATTCTTTTATGAAACTCGTAGAAGACCATTGGGGCTACGTTCCTATCGAATGGGGGTACAAAAAATATGTCGGCAATAGGGGCCAAAAAGGGCCAGAATTTGTAAAGTAGTTTTTATCGAATAATTTTTTATTTTTAACTTTAGTTGGTTAAGGTACATTCTATACAGTCAATATCCATACGGGGAATTCAAATATGCTATCGGTTTTGCTCCAAGGATGATATTAAAAAAATGAGGGCCAAAATTATAATTTCGCGCTTCAAACTTGCTTCGCGGGAAATCGTCTAGCTCGAAAACTACTTAACTTACAGGAGATTTGTTTACACAGACTTATAGTGCGTTAAATTATCTATCTAACAGCGTTAATCACAGCGCTGGAGGTATTATAAAACTGGAGCGGCAGGCGATCGTGTGAAATATAATATTTATAAAAAGGGACGAAAATTTTTTTTTTTAACAAATCGCTATTCCATGATAATTTAGCGTATTGCGCCAAAAGTACCTGTAAAAAGTATCAAATTAACTCCGCTATCTTTTATCTTAACATATATAATTAAAATTACGAATTTTAAGGGTCGAAAAATATCGCGTTATTTTGGCCCTTTTTTTTAATTTTTTTGGGGCCAAAAATAACCCCTTCTCAAAAGATTAAGAAAAAAATTACGGCAAAGAATATACCAATTTTATTGAATTTGGACCACCAGAAGCGAAGTTAGAGCGATTTTAGTGAAAAAATAAAAATAATTTTTTTTGCAAAAAAATTAAGAATGGCAGGTCAATATTGGGTTTCGAACCCACGAACTTAGGTTTCATTAACGTGATTGATAACCACTAGACTATGTGACCAAGAGAATACGAAATTTTCGAGTGACTATTTTTAAACATAAATAACTTCGGTTCTACAGGGCCGTTTAATCTGAAACTTTTTTCATTGGATAGAGAATAGATTGTAGTGTGTGAAATAGGATACAACTTGGGAAAAGACGCATGTGCTTAGTGCAAAATGCACTTAAATAGTGAACATTTTCTCGATATTTCAAACACTATTATTTCCAGTTCTATTCATCGTAGAATGTTATTTTTTGGATTAAAATGTAGTTTGGAATGATTTCTAACTATAATCGTAACATTTGTTTAACTTTTTATGTCTATAAAGTGACTTAAAATGTCCATGAATATGGTCCAAAATCGCAAATCCAGATTTATTAAATTGGATTTTTGACACTTTTAGCGACTGACACTTGATCATACACCGTAGATCGGTAGAGGATAAACATAAGTTTGTTAAATAAGAGCCACCATTACGATCTGCTGAAGTGCACTTGTACAAATAAGTGTGCAAAAGTGCAAATTTTTTAATAAGGTCAAATTATATAGTATTGGGTTATTTTCTTTGCAGATACTTTATTTTCATATTAATATGTTGTTTGAACCTTACTGAGCGCATTGGGGATATGCGTACAAATAACCGGCCCTTATGAGGCTTCGATTGGGTAAATTAATAAAACATAAGGTTGTATAGTATAATATTCTAAAAACCAGTGTGATATTAAATGCACTTTAAATAATAAATAGAAATCAAATAACAATTGGACCACACAATTAAAAACTCGCACAATTTTGTACTTATTATATCGCTTCAAATTAATTCAACAGTGGATATTTGGGGGAAGGGGGAAGTTACAGTGTGTATTCGGGGGAAGTTTGGTGAACTGCATTTATGCAGTGAATCCAAACTTCCCCCTTTGATATATCATATACTTAAGACATGCTAGGGTGACGGGGAATTATTTGTTACTGTCACACTTTGCTTCCATTTATCCTATCCTTTATTATTACCCCAGTCAGATAAGAGATAATAAATCAGTAAAAACTAAACTAAACTGTCTTTCATGCAAACAAATTTCTAACTAAAGACGGGTAAATGACCATGACCATGGAAATAATTTTAAATATAATTGTATATCAACTATTTGGGGAGGCTTCCAAGTTAAACCCGAAAACAATTATTTTGTTACATAGTAAATAACGTTGTATGTTCTTCTTCCTCTCATAATAAAATATAAATGAAATATCTCAGATCGCTATGCCCTGTAACATTTCACAACCAAAATATTTAAGTGTGAAAAGTGTAGGCCTACCACACTCCGCCCAAACAACCGCAAACGCATAGCCAACAAATTTAACAAAAGGTTACATACATGTTGGGTTCATGACGAGATGAGTGAAAATTGATCGCGTAATATAAAGTAAAAAATTAAGAGACGGGCTGGCTCTCCTCCACTTTCTTACCCAATGGATATGTTGTTGTAATAATCTAATATTGGGGCGGCTTTCTCTCGGTCCCTGAACAGGCAGTACTCTGTTAATTTACAGGAGCTAATAAACCAACAGGTTGATGCCATCAATGATGCTGACGACAGCAGGCAATCATCCCAGGCATGGAGATCGATTAAATTGCTTGCTGGTCGAAAAAGCCAACCAACCACCAAGGTTAAGGCTGAATCACCAGCCGATCGCCTCAATGGTTGGAAGGCCCACTTTGAAAAGCTCCTCAATAATGACAGGGTATTGCCTGATAATTTTATAGAAGTAAAAGTGTCTGAGTTTGTACTCCCAGATATTCCCATTGGTGATATCTCCTTTGCAGAAGTGAAGGCTGCTGCAAAGAGCATTAAGACCAATCGTGCCAGTGGAGTATATGGTGTTTCCCCTGAGGTCTTTAAAATACTTGTAGCATCTGGCTGTTATCTTTTTTGACTTCTTCAAGGCCTTTGATTCAGTCTCTCGCTCACGTATGTTCAGCATACTTTTATTATATGGGATTCCTGAGGAAATTATTGCAGCAATCAGATCATTATACCATGGTTCGACAACATTTGTGTCTACTGTTGACGGTGACACAGAACCATTTGAAGTGTTATGGGGCGTCCTCCAGGGAGACACACTTGCACCATTCTTGTTCATAATTGTTGTTGACTATGTTCTATGCATGTCCTTAGATCATCATAATGATGATGGGGTGATGATAACTCCACCTACTGGCTCCAGAAGTCGAGGAAATCCTGCAAAGTACCTAACTGATCTAGACTTTGCTGATGACTTAGGAGTCATCTCAGAATCACTAGAGGGAGCCCAACGGCTCCTCAGCTCATTAGAACATGCTGCTTCTAGTGTTGAACTCCAGAAAGACCAAAATTTTGACAGTTAACTTTGAAAGTCCTCAGCAAGTCTCTGATCGGATGAGCATAAGCTCAAAAGATGGTATGCTTGAGCATGTGAATGACTTCTGTTACCTGGGATCATGGATCCGGAAGTCAGGTGAGGACCTTCGAATACGTAAGGGAAAGGCATGGGCAGCCTTGAATAGGCTTTCCAGGGTTTGGAAGTCACCGAGAATTAATCGGAAACTTAAGGTCCGATTATTTAGAGCAGCAGTAGTTCCAGTACTCCTCTATGGGAGTCCCGACTCAAACAGACTACAGCGGCCAAGAATGCAGTTAAAGCTGCATCTAGGTCCCTGAACAGGCAGTACTCTGTTAATCTACAGGAGCTAATAAACCAACAGGTTGATGCCATCAATGATGCTGACGACAGCAGGCAATCATCCCAGGCATGGAAATCGATCAATCTGCTTACTGGGCGAAAAAGCCAACCAACCACCAAGGTTAAGGCTGAATCACCAGCCGATCGCCTCAATGGGTGGAAAGCCCACTTTGAAAAGCTCCTCAATAATGACAGGGTATTGCCTGATAACTTTATAGAAGTAAAAGTGTCTGAGTCTGTACTCCCAGATATTCCCATTGGCGATATCTCCTTTGCAGAAGTGAAGGCTGCTGCAAAGAGCATTAAGACCAATCGTGCCAGTGGAGTAGATGGTGTTCCCCCTGAGGTCTTTAAAATACCTGAGTGTTTAAAGCTCATCTATCCCATCATAGTAGACATGTACCGTACAACAAGAGTCCCACAAGAAATGAAAACAAATAAGTTGGTGCCAGTTCCCAAGAAGGGCAACCTAACACTCTATGGTTCTTTTCGGGGAATCTCATTGATCTCGATTGCTGCAAAACTATACAATAGAATTCTATTAAATCGCATCAGGGATCCCATTGAGAGACTGCTACGTGGAAATCAGAATGGGTTCCGTAAAGGTCGTGGGACCATGGAGCCCATTTTGGCACTTAGAAGGATAATTGAAGAGTTATCAAAAAAGAAAGACAGGCATCTGGCTGTTATCTTTGTTGACTTCTTCAAGGCCTTTGATTCAGTCTCTCGCTCACGTATGTTCAGCATACTTTCATTATATGGGATTCCTGATGAAATTATTGCAGCAATCAGATCAGTATACGATGGTTCGACAACATTTGTGTCTACTGTTGACGGTGACACAGAACCATTTGAAGTGTTATGGGGCGTCCTCCAAGGAGACACACTTGCACCATTCTTGTTCATTATTGTGGTTGACTATGTTCTACGCATGTCCTTAGATCATCATAATGATGATGGGGTGATGATAACTCCACCTACTGGCTCCAGAAGTCGAGGAAATCCTGCCAAGTACCTAACTGATCTAGACTTTGCTGATGACTTAGGAGTACTCTCAGAATCATTAGAGGGAGCCCAGCGGCTCCTCAGCTCATTAGAACATGCTGCTTCTAGTGTTGGTCTTTTTATTAACTCCAGAAAGACCAAAATTCTGACAGTTAACTTTGAAAGTCCTCAGCAAGTCTCTGATCGGATGAGCATAAGCTCAAAGGATGGTATGCTTGAGCATGTGGACGACTTCTGTTACCTGGGATCATGGATCCGGAAGTCAGGTGAGGACCTTCAAATACGTAAGGGAAAGGCATGGGCAGCCTTGAATAGGCTTTCCAGGATTTGGAAGTCACCTAGAATTAATCGGAAACTTAAGGTCCGATTATTTAGAGCAGCAGTAGTTCCAGTACTCCTCTACGGGAGTCCGTGCTGGGCTCTAACTGCTGAGGACACCAAATCTCTGGATGGCACATTCACAAGAATGCTACGCCGGGTACATTGTGTCAAGTACAATGCACACATCTCCAACCAGACACTATATAACATTGGAGGTGTCTCATTGGTTCCCCCAAGCTTGACACTAGAACAAAATCGCCTCCGCTTTGCAGGACATTGCTTTCGCCGTGAGGACCAGCCAGTGCATAATCTTGTACTTTGGCAGCCTCATGGAGTGAATAAGCATGGTGGACAGCCCATGACTTTCTTGAGACGCATCTTAAAGGACACTGGCCTTAAAGATGCGGATGATCTAGCAAATGTCATGGGTGATAGGGAGTTGTGGCGGTGCAATTTTGTTGACAAGCCGGCACAGCATTCTTAAAAATGCAGCTGCAATGCAGCATGCCGATCCTAGTAGTATGGGAGTCCATGCTGGGCTCTAACTGCTGAGGACACCAAATCTCTGGATGGCACATTCACAAGAATGCTACGCCGGGTTCATTGTGTCAAGTACAATGCACACATATCCAACCAGACACTATATAACATTGGAGGTGTCTCATTGGTTCCCCCAAGCTTCACACTAGAACAAAATCGCCTCCGCTTTGCAGGACATTGCTTTCGCCGTGAGGACCAGCCAGTGCATAATCTTGTACTTTGGCAGCCTCCTGGAGTGAATAAGCATGGTGGACAGCCCATGACTTTCTTGAGACGCATCTTAAAGGACACTGGCCTTGAAGATGCGGATGATCTAGCAAATGTCATGGGTGATAGGGAGTTGTGGCGGTGCAATTTTGTCGATAAGCCGGCACAGCATTCTTAAAAATGCAGCTGCAATGCAGCATGCCGATCCTAGTAGTAGTAGTAGCTCCTCGAAATCGCTGCGTTTTGATTTAATAAACTGTTTGTAGTTTCCGAAGGTTCCAATAGGTTATTTGGTTTTTGTCAGATAGTTTCCGGTATTTCATAGCAAAAAATAGGCATTCCAGGTCATACCAGGATTTAAAATGATTTAGGCCCGAAAGTAATAGCGTAGCTCAGTCAGTTAGTAGCTCATTAAGCAATGTAGTCGCAATATCTACATCAATGGAAAAGTTAAGAGTAGTATCATTAATTAATGGTAGGTTGCGGTGCTGCCGGAAGATATCAGAGTTTAACGGCAAAGCCGTTCAGGTAAACCCGAGTTTATTCAGGTGTTCCACGAGTGATGAACCGCGGTTTCCGCTGTCGAGCTGACAGTTGAAATCACCACCGAGCACTGTGGGGAGATTTGGGTCTGCATAATTTAGTGTGGTAGAGATGGATAGCATTATTGAATATTGATTGAATACGGCGGAAGTGGACACATCAGTTTTAATTACTTTGTAGGATGTGTCTTGAGCGATTATAGAAGGGTGGTGTAAAAGCTTCTGTGGGATATAACTGGCCCCTTTTGCTTCGCAATTCAGTTTCCCCCCAGGCGCTGGAATACTCTAAAAAGGTTCTCTAACTGTATATATATTCCCCTCGCCCGCAAGGTACCGTTACAGGTGTTTTAACGGACATAAAAGTCATTCTGCTATATACGTGTTTTGGCGGACATGGTAAGGCAAAAAACCTGTAATGCACCAACTACCTTTCACAGCTTAGCCGTGATGATTCATATTACGACATCTAACAGCTGGTTGCTGACATGGAAACAGCCATTGGATGCATGGTTCTTTGTTTGGCTTGAGCCAATCAGAGCGATTTTTCCTGTCGACGTGTAGCTTTTCGGCCGATCATAAGGAGAGTGTTCAGTCTTACTGTTTTTACTTGATACTTTGTTGTTATTGCTGTCTAAGCCAGAAACACCGGCTCTAAGAACTCTAGTAAAACTGCTTAGATTATAGAAAGTATAACTGTTACCGGCGGTGTTACCTCACTTAATTTAACTGCACTAATCATATTGTTTGTACTGCTATTTACCGTCAGTTATTAATTGTATCTATTTGTTGATGGAAATATTGCTCTTTGGAGAATACGGATAAATCACCCAAAATTCCCAATTTTCTTGATACACTACAGGTTAGAGAGGCGGGCTATATATAACAATTGCGATTTATATCAATGTGGTGTGTATTGAATCTAATGTTATTTAGTAGACACTACCTGAGTCAATTGCTGTTCTCTTTATGTGTGATCAAATATACTGACGGTCGGCAGAATAGTGTGCATGATTGTGAGTGTGATGTGACTGGTAACAAAGCATTTCCTAAAGAATGCGACTTATACTTTAATCATAAGCCTTATCGTTGCGTTTAGTATAAGTCCTAGCTCTGTTTAAATAGATAGAGCACCACGTCCTAAAGGAACTGTTAATATTTCCCGAAAGTTAATAATATCTGTCAGAAATTACATATTAGCGATCAATCGAATAATACAGTAGGCTTACACTGCAACCTTACACTGCAATAATATAATCTAAGCATCCGAATTCAGCCTCCCGGGTGTAGATCCATCGGGTGAATGATCGCGTATGGGCTGGCTTCGGCTAATGTTTTGTTTATTAGCATAAAATATTGTCGTATGCTAAAGGTGTGTTAATTAACTAAAAGACATATAAATTTTGGCAGGTTAAACTGCTAAAGGTCTTCAAAAGCGCGAACAGTAACAGTTATTTTGTATTGCAGTGTAAGCATTAAATACAGTTTAATACTGTTCTGTCGAACAGTAACAGTTATCGATCTTATTGCAGTAGGCAATAAGGTTGCAAAATACCGTAGTGACTGGTAAAACTGAACCGGTACTTTGTAGGTCCGTAGGCTTAACTGTCATCACCGGTACCGGTACTGCTGTATAAGTACATTAGTATTATTCGATTTGATTATTGTATACCGGTAGGTCTTGGTACTTAATCAGGGAACGGCCGCCCTGATTTTTATTTGAGATTCTACTTATTTCTGTCGGTTTTATTTACTAGTAGGCTAATATTGAGCAGAAGGCGTGTGACCCTGCTCAGATTGTTCAGATAATTGTAGGCTGAGCTGCTGTCTGACTGTGTTGAGTTTGGAGAGATTACGGCGTGTGTAGAGTTTGTCTGATCAAGTGCCGTTAGTAAGTTGGGGCAGCCATATGCTGAAGGTCAATCCCCTCTTAAAGAATAAGTCGTACTACCGTGTTAGAACGCATACTAACTAACAGTTTCAGAATCTGCATATACTGTAGTTTATTTAGGCTTGATCGTAGTCTGCCAGCGTTTTGGCCTGTGTTTGTTTGTGTGGTCTGTTCAGGTACCGTAATAGTTATTACTCAAATATTTGTCGGCTGGATTGTTGTCTAGCTATTTTTAGGTCTGAAGGGATTGCTGCGTGTGTAGAGTTGGTCTGATCAAGTGCCGTTAGTAAGTTGGGGCAGCCATAAGCGGTAAGGTCAATCCCCTCTTAAAGAGTAAGTCGTACTACCGTGTTAGAACGCATACTAACTAACAGTTTCAGAATCTGCACATACTGTAGTTTGTTTAGGCTTAATAGTAGTCTGCCAGCGTTTTGGTTTGTATTTGTTTGAGTATTCTGTACGGGTAGCGTAATATTTATTATTCAGAGTTTATGCGATTATTCGCAACATTCATGTCCCCAAGTTTATTCCTACAGTAATTGTGCTTGTTATACATACCGTTATAGTTAAACTAACCCCGGTACTACATCAGGGCTGCTTGGCGTAGGTAAAGACGGACGACTTTGTGCTTCGGTCACTCCAGCAGATGCCGTGGTTCTTTTAACTGTTCAAGTATATTTAACTACTGATTATTTGTTATACCGGTACTTGTACCTAATTCAGGGTTTAGAGTACAGTGCCTTCCGAAGTAATTAGTGTAGGCAGTATATTTGTGTTGTAAAGTGGTTGATAGGCACATTCGTTAGCTCTATTAGCTTCTGGGTAGGAACAATCCGTGATACATAACGTAGAACCTATAGCGATACGGTTATAGGTCGTCAGGCGGTGGTATTTTCCTATCTGGACAGTACAATATATTTACTACTACTTATTATTTAAATACCGTAGTACCCTGTCCTTTGTAATAGCCAGAAATCTAACCCTTTGTTAGACTGGTTTGTAGACTTCCTGTAAAATTACCCTAAAAATTTCGTACGTAATATTTGTTGTGTTTAATTAGAGATTTAATCTCACCCGTATCGTAAGTAATTTGTAGTATTAAGTAACTTAGGTAAATTAGAATTATCTGTTTTAGTGTCCAATAAATAGCACTCCACTGAGAGCGCACAGCTTCTGTGTAGTGAACCCCAGAAATAATAACATTTATTTCAAATATTGACAAAAACCCATTTAAACGGGTATATATCTATTATAAATCAACTCAAACGATTTATAAATAGTAGGCCTGCCATACAACAACTAGGTCTCAATATCAGTTGGACTACTGCTTAAATAACGGTAATAAAGTAAGTTAAAGTAACCAAGTAACCCTAAATATTCAGAAATTCAATTATTCTAAAATAATTGATAATTGACATACCGGTATTTACCATAGGCTTATTATATTTATTTCTATAAATTTGAGCTGAAATCATACCGGTATTCTGTAATTAATTCTAGTAATAATTATACTTATATATACTATAAGTGTCAGCTGTATACCGGTATTCACGATAGGCCTATTATATATTTATATATATTTGTGCTAAAATTATATACCGGTACTCTGTGACAAATCTAGTCTGTAATAATACTTATATATATATTATAAGCATACCGGTATTCTAATATATTATATATATATCACGCTACACTGAGTAGCAGTATCGGTAATTAATTATTAGGCTAACAGTGATACTGAATTACTAGACTTGCTTTAACTGTAATATAGCAGTAGGCATTCGACTGTACAATCAAACATGGCTGACACAAGGCAAACTCTGTCAGATAGTCTCCTAGAAACAACAGCCTGTTTCTCAGATCAAAGTGTAGAGAATCCCAGACCGAGGTCTGAAACCCCTCATACTGTAAGAAGGGCAACCCCTGCAGTGGTTGTGTCAGAACCTAGGTTGGTAGAAAAGATTTCGCAATTTGCGAAGTTAGTGAAGCGCCGTTGGTCTGCCATAGGCACTCGGGCCCAAGTCAAGCGGGATCAAGAAGAAGCTATAAAACAGCAGCAACCTCCTAGCCAAGAACCTAGTTCTCAGCGGCCCGATAGCACCAGTAGTTCGGATACTGTTGAGCGGACGCCCGAACGCGGAGCGAAGATGGCGGATACGGTTTATGATGAGCGGCCAACCTATGAAGAATCAACCGACGCCACTTCTTCTCAAGTGGAAAGTGAGGTGGAAAGCGAAGTGGAAAGCGAGGTGGAAAGCGAAGTGGAAAGCGAATTAACAGCAGCAGAGAAGCCGCGAACTAGAGACGCTATCGACATTTATTTGTCCGACTATCAGCGATTCCTAGGAGACGAAGAGTTGAGGAGACGGCTGTCTGGACTTTCCCCTAATAGTGAAGGAACCAAGCTTGTGTTGGACTCAATCGATGCGGAAATGTTAGCTGCAAACCAAGCTGAATGTGATGAACAACTCCGCCTCACTAGAGTCCGAGAAGATCAAGTAAAGAAAGAACGGATAGACAAAAGGAAGGTAGCAGCAGCAGCGGCGGCGGAAGCAGAAGCAGAAAGAAAAGAAGCAGAAGCCGAAAGAAAAGCAACAGTGGCAGAAGCAGAAGCCGAAAGAAAGTCGGCAGAAGCAGAAAGAAAAGCAGCAGTGGCAGAAGCAGAACGGAGAGCTTCTGAGGAGACTATCCAACTAGAGTTGGAAAATCTGCAAGAGACACAAGACAGTATAAATAAACAGTTTACTGCTAATCAAATGCAGATGATGAGAAAATCTACTCCCAAGCGCCAAGGATACACATCATCGGAGGAAGGCGAGACCACCGATCCTGAAGGCGGAGGAAATAGATCTCGTCTAAGCAGGCGTAGAAAAACATCTCACCGTCATAAACTGCCTGATTTGCCCCCCGCTGTTAAAAGACAGCTAACTAGCACAGATTTAGGTAGTGCAGAACCCATAGAACAATTTATCCAGGTCAAAAGACTCCCTACTATAGTCGATGAACCTGAAATAATTAGGCCTGTAGTTCCCAAAGTCACTTCTGTGCTAGAGACCCCTACACTTCCAGAGCTTAACTCTAAATTCCCTTTACATAGCACTACACTGCCTGTACCCGGTGGAACAGTCCATGCAAATACCCCTGTCCAGATAGCAGAGAAAGAAATCAATAATTTGTCTCCCGTCGTCCCGCGTCAGCCCGCTACTATGTTGGCGACTCCCGCTTCGGCGGTTGAGTGGGTGGAAGAGGGACGGCGGGGGATGAATCTCCTGCTGGGACAGATGCAGGAGACTGTCCACCAACTTAAGGGAACAGTGAGGGAAGGTAGAGCAGAGTTGCAAGAAGTGCAGCAAAGTATCGCGCTAGAACGCGACAAATTAGTCAATATACAAAAGGGCATACCAATACCTCCTGTAACATTGTGTCAACCTGTTAGGTCTGAAGTACTACATGCGCAAGGTGTGGAGCCTACACGCATCTATACTGCTAGTGAAGTTGAAACTCCTATAGCAAACCCTATTAAGGGTGATTATAAACCTGTTATTAATGATATTCCCTATAGACCTGATAATGATCCGAGAAATTTATATACCGATAATTCGATATTAAATAACACGATGGTCCAAGAAAGCTTTACGCGTCAGATGGCTAGAACAGAAGCCCGCCAAGCGGTCAAAGTGGGAGAGATCGTCAAATTCAATGGAGATGAGATGAAATGGTTACCTTTCAACGAATATTACAAAGATAGCATACAGAACTCTGTACTATCTAACGGAGAGAAACTTAGATTCCTCATCAAGTGCTTGGAAGGACCTCCCAAGTTAATGGCGTTAAAGTTTATTGGACATCCAGATGGATTAAGACAAGTTTGGGATACACTAAACATCAGGTATGGTAACAAGGAGAACATAGCTAAGTATTTGTATGCAAAATTAGTAGCCCCCCGACACTTCCTTAGTAGCGAGATTATAGAGTTTTCCGATGAAATTCAAGAGATCTGTAGACAACTGGACTGGTTAGGTAAGTCGCATGAATATCAGAGTTCCATGGTTATTGGAGCCGTAGTCTCTACTTTACCAAAGGGTGGAGTATGTACACGCTGGGACAAGAAAGTGTTGTACATGAATGAACAACAACGACGAAGTCCTACCATGGCTGATCTCATGTCTTTCTTAGATAGTGAAGTAAAATTACAACTCATAAGGCAGTCCAGAGAGAAAACATCGGAAAATAAGGTAAGTGAGAAACCCGTTTCTAGGAGAAGGATAATACCAGTGTGTTATACTGACGACGGCGAAAGCCAAGCTTCTCAAGAAGAGGACAGCGGGAAAGACACAGCAAAATCTTACTATGACAACAAGACCTATAAAGACGTAAGTAAATACAAGTCTCGAACCAGTGACAGGAGAGAACAGGTAACAACAACTCCTCCTACGTCTCCTAAGAGAATTCACGGAAGAAAGCCCGAAGAAAGAACGAGAGTGCAGAACGTTAACCAAGTTAAGGTGAGTAACATCAAACCAAAATGTGCGCTGTGCGACGGGCCCCACCGTTTGAGTGCGTGTGCAGAATTCCTAAAGAAATCCATGGCAGATAGACGTGGAGTCCTGTGGGATAAGCGGTTATGTTATAACTGTCTCAGACGCGGACACCAGCGGCGAACCTGTTACTCTGACGCAAGGTGTGCTAAGTGCGGCGCGAAACATCATAGCTTGTTGCACACGGAATTCGAACGAAACAGCCCGAGTCAGGTAAGTGAGCCCAAATCACATGTCCAATTCAGTGATGTGAACGACACTGACCAAAGTTCTGAGTGGGAAGGATTCTATACGGACGAATTCTCCGATGCCAACGAATCCTGTTATCTAATAAATACCGCAGTGTATCGAGCACTTACTTACGAAAAGGACACCAATGAGTTTCCCCCAACTACTTTTGACAAACCACCATCTTGGAAAACTCCAACTTCCAATGTAGGAATCAGAGAATTTCCTGTAGTGCAGGTAAGAGTTCACGGTCCCAACAAAAGTTACATAGTGAACGCACTCCTTGACTCCGGCAGCACAGGAACATTCATCGATCAAGAACTAGCCGAAGATATCTTTGCTGGACAACCCAAATTCCAAACTAAGTTGAATATGTCCGGAATTATGCAGGTTTGGAAATCTACCATAACGGCAGATTACTATGTAGGTGCGTTGTCCACCCCCCAGGATAAATTAGGAGCACAAAGTATAAGGTCAGTAAAAATGGTGGCTATAAAGAACTTCGCTACTACCCAAGCAGACCTTTATAATTGGGACGAGGATGAGAGCATCCAACATCTTAAGATACCTCGATTCCAGACAGATTATCCTGGAGTGCAAATACTTATCGGCCAAAACGCGCACGAGGCGCTCGAGACATTGGAAAAACGACCTGCTCAACCGCAGCCACTACAAACCTATGCGGTAAGAACTAGAGTAGGTTGGTACTTTACTGGTCCTTCCCGCAGAACTCTCGAAGAGAGACTACCATCAGAAAGACTATACCAGATAAATGGTTTGGAAGTGGAGAGCAGTGAAGTGGACGAACTAACTGAGGGAACACCATACTCTTCAGATAATGACGATATTAACTCCAATGAAGATCAATGGAGACATCGCCCCGAGATGATTAATCTAGCCGACATCGCTTCCAGAGGAGCGACTCCTCAAGAACGGATAGATACTCCCGGCTGGTTAGGTGGACCCGACTCCCTAAGTAAAGAAGAAGATGAATGGCCTCCTCATCTTACCACGGCGGAGAGTAGACAGGCCAAGGGAGCGGAGAAAGTAACACGACAACCCAATCACCCAGCTGGTCGTTTATGTTTACTGGAAAGAGACCAAAAACTGTCCGGAAACTATGGAAGGCAAGATACTCTTCCTACGACCACTTCCCTAATCCGACAAATATCTAGGGACTCCATAACGTAATAACATATGGAGTGGGTGTGTGACTATATCATTTTATATTTGTTTTTATTTTATATTTATGTATGTATTATTATGTAATATTATTATAATCGTTTTCTTTAATTTTATTTGGTAGAATGTTATTTTAGGGATTATTTAGTAGATTAGTGCAATATATTAGTGTTTATTACGTACGTAATTATTTATAATATATATTTAGTGCGACGGCGAGAAATAATTATTTTTTCTCTTTCCTTACTATCCGTATCATATTATAAATACGTGACTACAGTAAGATGAAATGTCCGTACTTATTAAAGTACAATAAAGCCACTACTATATTTAAGTATTATTGGTAGGCAGAGTATTAGGAATGCAAAGTTCAGATCCTCGTGTCTCGGCTAAACCAAGCTCTGGGTAGACCTTGGAAACGACTTGCCTCTTCACACTGACATTGCTTCGTGCGATATTGCTCTTCTACCTTATATTAAATAATACATATAGTAGCGTGATGTCCCTCTAACAGTAGCGTAAAACGCAAATAAAGCTGTTAAATCTTTTGACCATCTGTAATTCTAGTCGATTAAGATATCGTGGCACCCACCGATATACTTGAAAGACAAATTCTAGAATCAGTGGTTAACGTCCCCAGACAAGTTCTGGAATAAATCGGTGCCCATCCTAAATATTAATTAATATTTATTAAAATCTGTAAAATCCCGATCCTTTAAAATTTCTAGTCAATTAAGATATCGCAGTATTTACCGATATTCTTAGAAGGACTATTTTATAGAATTAAGGATCCTAAGTCCCCAGATATGCTCTGGAATAAAATTTGTGTCAATTTAACATCAAATAATAAAATTCACGGGAATAAATTTAAATTCATATTCAAATGAATTTCATAAATTGTCATTTTGTGCAATTTATAACATTCCCAAAATTCCAGTAATTAATAGATCATGGGAGCGGAGATTCATATTGAGTGTATTAGAGTGTGAGAATCTCCAACATATAGTCAATAGCCGATAAAATTTATAAAATCATGCATAAAGAGGATATTGACAATTAAAGAATTACTATTAAATAACATCCCAGATCTGTATGCATGAGAATTACCCTAATTCTACCGCTAGTTTTCCATAATGTCACCATGGCAACACCCACGCTGGAATTAGAAGCAAGTTAAAGGAACAATAAAGGCTTGCCCCATTGCGTAGCATAAGAGAATACATAGCGCACTATTAGTATCCAAGGATACATAGTAATAACGTGACATTCTGGAAGACACTGACTAACGGACAAATGGCATGCATGTGTGCAGTAAGCAATGATTGTATGGAATTTGTGCGTTTATAGGTGAATGTTACTACTAAAGTGTGTTTACAGTAGCTAATCGCAATTGTAAAGTAGCCCTAACTCTACCGAGATAACCTCAAGTGGATTCAAGCTTTTGGGACGGACAGTGGTGGGACTTGTGCCGGTTATCGTTGTCGTGCTGTTGCTACATGTTGGCGTAAACACTGCGACAGCGGTACATCGGCGCTGAGAAACCCACTGTCCGGGGGCAAAAAGCCTAGTAGGTAGCGACGCCCGCTTGCCTAAAATATTAGCTTATATTGATATTAACAAACTCAGATAGCAGATATGACGGAATTGATAGAAGATGACCTTGGTATTAGAGAGCGATATACTCTACCTTTACAAGCGTTTGTGGATAGCTTGATACGCGGTGAAGCCGATCCGACTATTACGGAGGACGATGGTCGTTATATCGAACCGCCGATGTCCCAGGAACAATTTACGCGTGAATTGGACTATAGAAAATTCACCGCTCGCTATACGAATCGTAATGGTACGTATATGGACTTCTTAACTACCGGCCATCCTATCGATTTACATGATACGGACAATGTAGACACCAAAAGGGAAATGGTTCTATTTAAATATCATACCCAGCGGCGTCGTAACGATAAACCGAGAATAGATCACGAAAATTCTATTCGTAACAGACTGGGAAGACGAACCAATATGTCTAGAATCTGAGGAGATTCCGCCTATCGCGCTCGGAACAGCGACAACGATTACATCCTAGAATGGTATCAAGGTCCACAGTGTCTCACTGCGTACGATTATCGCCATGCCAACTATGTTTCTCGGCAACGTTGTCGGTTATGCGCATGGAGAGACCCTGTTACGCCCATGGACACAAACGTCCGCTGTTCCTATTTCCACGAACAACCGGCGATGGAAATTTATGGAGCGTATTGCAGATTTAATAATTTGCATATTTTACGGTTTGCCCTCAATTTATGACTCAATGTCACCACTGTCCACTAAAGGGACACGCCAGTTTCGATTGCCCTTTTAATCGCGATTTGGAAAGCGTAGATGAAATGATCACACTACGTTACATTAGAGCTTGGGAAGCGAACGCTGATTTACATCGTGATTCGCGCCATCGCTATTATCCTGGACGCGCTTACGAAGGAATTTATGCGTTCCATCCTTATCTATTCGCTTCTGTCGAACAGAAATCACGCATATCGAGTTACAGGAAGTATATCGACGGCCTTACGAGTACCGAGCCCGCGAACGCGAGTTGGAAAGAACCATTAAACCAAGGAAGTTTCTAACTGCCTATGGTCCACCCACGGCCCTCATTCAGACCACTCGTAAAGGACCCGTAAGAGCGGCTGTCTTGAAACGAGCTCTCAAAGCCGTTAGACCCCTCTCCCCCGACGTTGATGTCAATCAACTCGGCACTTCGACTGGCGGATACACCGACCATAATCCTATACCCTCTGATGCAATCATGTTGCACCCTTCACCCAGGAGTTATAGCCCTCCTTGTAAAGTGGCTCGCCCCAAAGAGAAAAAGACTCTGGCTAGCTTTAAAAAACTGCGTAAACGCCGTCCGCGCATGAAAGACTAACTGTTTAGAGTATTTTCGTATTTGAGAAACTGTGATTTTGTATATTTTATAGACTTAAATCCCATTTTCTGGGAGCGGTGTAAAAGCTTCTGTGGGATATAACTGGCCCCTTTTGCTTCGCAATCCAGTTTCCCCCCAGGCGCTGGAATACTCTAAAAAGGTTCTCTAACTGTATATATATTCCCCTCGCCCGCAAGGTACCGTTACAGGTGTTTTAACGGACATAAAAGTCATTCTGCTATATACGTGTTTTGGCGGACATGGTAAGGCAAAAAACCTGTAATGCACCAACTACCTTTCACAGCTTAGCCGTGATGATTCATATTACGACATCTAACAGCTGGTTGCTGACATGGAAACAGCCATTGGATGCATGGTTCTTTGTTTGGCTTGAGCCAATCAGAGCGATTTTTCCTGTCGACGTGTAGCTTTTCGGCCGATCATAAGGAGAGTGTTCAGTCTTACTGTTTTTACTTGATACTTTGTTGTTATTGCTGTCTAAGCCAGAAACACCGGCTCTAAGAACTCTAGTAAAACTGCTTAGATTATAGAAAGTATAACTGTTACCGGCGGTGTTACCTCACTTAATTTAACTGCACTAATCATATTGTTTGTACTGCTATTTACCGTCAGTTATTAATTGTATCTATTTGTTGATGGAAATATTGCTCTTTGGAGAATACGGATAAATCACCCAAAATTCCCAATTTTCTTGATACACTACAGGTTAGAGAGGCGGGCTATATATAACAATTGCGATTTATATCAATGTGGTGTGTATTGAATCTAATGTTATTTAGTAGACACTACCTGAGTCAATTGCTGTTCTCTTTATGTGTGATCAAATATACTGACGGTCGGCAGAATAGTGTGCATGATTGTGAGTGTGATGTGACTGGTAACAAAGCATTTCCTAAAGAATGCGACTTATACTTTAATCATAAGCCTTATCGTTGCGTTTAGTATAAGTCCTAGCTCTGTTTAAATAGATAGAGCGCCACGTCCTAAAGGAACTGTTAATATTTCCCGAAAGTTAATAATATCTGTCAGAAATTACATATTAGCGATCAATCGAATAATACAGTAGGCTTACACTGCAACCTTACACTGCAATAATATAATCTAAGCATCCGAATTCAGCCTCCCGGGTGTAGATCCATCGGGTGAATGATCGCGCATGGGCTGGCTTCGGCTAATGTTTTGTTTATTAGCATAAAATATTGTCGTATGCTAAAGGTGTGTTAATTAACTAAAAGACATATAAATTTTGGCAGGTTAAACTGCTAAAGGTCTTCAAAAGCGCGAACAGGTGGAGCGCCAAAGTTTGAGTTATATTGGCGCCAAATGTGGACTCCATAATATACCCACGCCTCATTGCTGAGACGGTAGTCACAGAGGATAATTTCAGTCATCCATAATGAGGGGTCCATAATTTCATTGCGGTTGACCTGGTTGCATACGATATGGAAGCTGATGTATGGGGATTCCTGGCGAGGGGGTATCTGGAAAATATCCTCGAATGGAATGTTCTCCGTGCTAATAAAGTCGGATATGTCCTTTGCAGAGACTTCAGGGTCTATCCGCACGACATGTATGTGTGCCTTATGGGGTGGAGAAGGGACAGAAACTTGAAATGCTTTATATTCATACCCGCCGGCCTGCGATTAATAAGCAGACGGGTGATTCGCGCAAGTTTGTGGTGCTGTTTCCCAGCGAATAATTTCATTGACCCTTTCTTGTCCATACTACCCGCTCTCTTTGTCTTCTTGACCATGTTAAAATGTAGCTACTGTACCTTATTTTTAACCTGATAGAGCCCTCCTTGTTGGGTGAAACCGAGGATGTCTGTATGTCTGTATGTTGCAGTCAGTATTGCATGCAATGGTTACTGTGGGGCGAGCCACGAAGTTGGCGGAGCCTTAGCGAATTGGTTACTGTTTATATGTTACCTACCGGTACGGTTTCTTACCCGCTTATTATTGAATTAAATAAAATTATCATTGAACTTTACAAGCATTCTCTTATACAATATTATTATTATTAACTATTATTTATACAGTTTGAGGTTTTTTATGGTTATTTAAATCGCAGAGGAAAATGCAGGAATTGTAAATTTTAACCCGCTTAACTTCCTTGCTCGAGAACTGATGCGAAACGACCCGAGATACAATGAGTCAGCGAAGTCATGGCCTTACGTGCGCGAGATGAAAAAGGTAAATACATAAACTACAGTATGAATGAAGGATGACAGGTATTCACTCACTTTTCGGTGAGAAATTTATACGAATTTTATTTATGTTGTATTTCTTTTCTTATCTCACCTCTTTTTACAGTAAAACCTGTACAGTACAGATTGTACTGGTAATTCGTTTATTGTTATGGATAGATTCAGTCAATTTGTATTCTTTAGGCGCCCGCCCGGTGTACTCCAGGTGAACAACGAAATCTGCCTTGCCACGGCATGACTGGTCCTCTCTGTTGCAACAGCCAAGTGTGAGATCCAGCTTCACACTACAGCTGAGCAACAGGTATGAGGCTCTTGCCTCTGAGGCGGCAGATCACTGTGAGGGCTATACTGCCTTTACAGAAGCAGTTAAGTTAGCAGCTGCAGAAACAGTTCCTGTATACCCTCGAAACAGGAAAAGGGCCCCCTGGACTGACAACAAAATTCAGAAGTGCCGAAATGACCTTCATAAGGCGCAGAAAGAGTCCTGACTCAAACAGACTACAGCGGCCAAGAATGCAGTTAAAGCTGCATCTAGGTCCCTGAACAGGCAGTACTCTGTTAATCTACAGGAGCTAATAAACCAACAGGTTGATGCCATCAATGATGCTGACGACAGCAGGCAATCATCCCAGGCATGGAAATCGATCAATCTGCTTACTGGGCGGAAAAGCCAACCAACCACCAAGGTTAAGGCTGAATCACCAGCCGATCGCCTCAATGGTTGGAAAGCCCACTTTGAAAAGCTCCTCAATAATGACAGGGTATTGCCTGATAACTTTATAGAAGTAAAAGTGTCTGAGTCTGTACTCCCAGATATTCCCATTGGCGATATCTCCTTTGCAGAAGTGAAGGCTGCTGCAAAGAGCATTAAGACCAATCGTGCCAGTGGAGTAGATGGTGTTCCCCCTGAGGTCTTTAAAATACCTGAGTGTTTAAAGCTCATCTATCCCATCATAGTAGACATGTACCGTACAACAAGAGTCCCACAAGAAATGAAAACAAATAAGTTGGTGCCAGTTCCCAAGAAGGGCAACCTAACACTCTATGGTTCTTTTCGGGGAATCTCATTATCTCGATTGCTGCAAAACTATACAATAGAATTCTATTAAATCGCATCAGGGATCCCATTGAGAGACTGCTACGTGGAAATCAGAATGGGTTCCGTAAAGGTCGTGGGACCATGGAGCCCATTTTGGCACTTAGAAGGATAATTGAAGAGTTATCAAAAAAGAAAGACAGGCATCTGGCTGTTATCTTTGTTGACTTCTTCAAGGCCTTTGATTCAGTCTCTCGCTCACGTATGTTCAGCATACTTTCATTATATGGGATTCCTGATGAAATTATTGCAGCAATCAGATCAGTATACGATGGTTCGACAACATTTGTATCTACTGTTGACGGTGACACAGAACCATTTGAAGTGTTATGGGGCGTCCTCCAAGGAGACACACTTGCACCATTCTTGTTCATTATTGTGGTTGACTATGTTCTACGCATGTCCTTAGATCATCATAATGATGATGGGGTGATGATAACTCCACCTACTGGCTCCAGAAGTCGAGGAAATCCTGCCACGTACCTAACTGATCTAGACTTTGCTGATGACTTAGGAGTACTCTCAGAATCATTAGAGGGAGCCCAGCGGCTCCTCAGCTCATTAGAACATGCTGCTTCTAGTGTTGGTCTTTTTATTAACTCCAGAAAGACCAAAATTCTGACAGTTAACTTTGAAAGTCCTCAGCAAGTCTCTGATCGGATGAGCATAAGCTCAAAGGATGGTATGCTTGAGCATGTGGACGACTTCTGTTACCTGGGATCATGGATCCGGAAGTCAGGTGAGGACCTTCGAATACGTAAGGGAAAGGCATGGGCAGCCTTGAATAGGCTTTCCAGGATTTGGAAGTCACCTAGAATTAATCGGAAACTTAAGGTCCGATTATTTAGAGCAGCAGTAGTTCCAGTACTCCTCTACGGGAGTCCATGCTGGGCTCTAACTGCTGAGGACACCAAATCTCTGGATGGCACATTCACAAGAATGCTACGCCGGGTACATTGTGTCAAGTACAATGCACACATCTCCAACCAGACACTATATAACATTGGAGGTGTCTCATTGGTTCCCCCAAGCTTGACACTAGAACAAAATCGTCTCCGCTTTGCAGGACATTGCTTTCGCCGTGAGGACCAGCCAGTGCATAATCTTGTACTTTGGCAGCCTCATGGAGTGAATAAGCATGGTGGACAGCCCATGACTTTCTTGAGACGCATCTTAAAGGACACTGGCCTTAAAGATGCGGATGATCTAGCAAATGTCATGGGTGATAGGGAGTTGTGGTGGTGCAATTTTGTTGACAAGCCGGCACAGCATTCTTAAAAATGCAGCTGCAATGCAGCATGCCGATCCTAGTAGTAGTAGTAGTAGTGTACTCCAGGGGGCGCCGGTGTACTCCAGGGGGCGCCCGGTGTACTCTAGGGGGCGCCCAGTGTACTCCAGGGGGCGCCCGGTGTACTCCAGGGGGCGTCCAGTGTACACCAGGGGGCGCCCGGTGTACTCCAGGGGGCGTCCAGTGTACACCAGGGGGCGCCCGGTGTACTCTAGGGGGCGCCCAGTGTACTCCAGGGGGCGCCCGGTGTACTCTAGGGGGCGCCCGGTGTACTCCAGGGGGCGTCCAGTGTACTCCAGGGGGCGCCCAGTGTACACCAGGGGGCGCCAATGTACACCAGGGGGTGCCCAGTGTACTCCAGGGGGCGCCCAGTGTACACCAGGGGGCGCCCAGTGTACTCCAGGGGGTGCGCAGTGTACACCAGGGGGCGCCCAGTGTATACCAGGGGGCGCCCGGTGTACTCCAGGGGGCACCCGGTGTACTCCAGGGGGCGTCCAGTGTACTCCAGGGGGCGTCCAGTGTACACCAGGGGGCGCCCAGTGTATACCAGGGGGCGCCCGGTGTACACCAGGGGGCGCCCAGTGTATACCAGGGGGCACCCGGTGTACACCAGGGGGCGCCAGTGTACACCAGGGGGTGCCCGGTGTACTCCAGGGGGCGCCCAGTGTACACCAGGGGGCGCCAGTGTACACCAGGGGGTGCCCGGTGTACTCCAGGGGGCGCCCAGTGTACACCAGGGGGCGCCCAGTGTATACCAGGGGGCGCCCGGTGTACTCCAGGGGGCACCCGGTGTACTCCAGGGGGCGCCCAGTGTACACCAGGGGGCGCCAGTGTACACCAGGGGGTGCCCGGTGTACTCCAGGGGGCGCCCAGTGTACACCAGGGGGCGCCCAGTGTATACCAGGGGGCGCCCGGTGTACTCCAGGGGGCACCCGGTGTACACCAGGGGGCGCCCAGTGTACGCCAGGGGGCGCCCAGTGTATACCAGGGGGCGCCCGGTGTACTCCAGGGGGCACCTGGTGTACTCCAGGGGGCGCCCAGTGTACACCAGGGGGCGCCCAGTGTATACCAGGGGGCGCCCGGTGTACTCCAGGGGGCACCCGGTGTACTCCAGGGGGCACCCGGTGTACACCAGGGGGCGCCCAGTGTATACCAGGGGGCGCCCGGTGTACTCCAGGGGGCACCCGGTGTACTCCAGGGGGCGCCCAGTGTACACCAGGTGGCGCCAGTGTACACCAGGGGGTGCCCGGTGTACTCCAGGGGGCGCCCAGTGTACACCAGGGGGCGCCCAGTGTATACCAGGGGGCGCCCGGTGTACTCCAGGGGGCACCCGGTGTACACCAGGGGGCGCCCAGTGTACACCAGGGGGCGCCCAGTGTATACCAGGGGGCGCCCGGTGTACTCCAGGGGGCACCCGGTGTACTCCAGGGGGCGCCCAGTGTACACCAGGGGGCGCCCAGTGTATACCAGGGGGCGCCCGGTGTACTCCAGGGGGCACCCGGTGTACTCCAGGGGGCGCCCAGTGTACACCAGGGGGCGCCGGCGCCAGTGTACACCAGGGGGTGCCCGGTGTACTCCAGGGGGCGCCCAGTGTACACCAGGGGGCGCCCAGTGTATACCAGGGGGCGCCCGGTGTACTCCAGGGGGCACCCGGTGTACTCCAGGGGGCGCCCAGTGTACACCAGGGGGCGCCAGTGTACACCAGGGGGCGCCCAGTGTACTCCAGGGGGCGCCCAGTGTACTCCAGGGGGCGCCCGGTGTACACCAGGGGGCGCCAGTGTACACCAGGGGGTGCCCGGTGTACTCCAGGGGGCGCCCAGTGTACACCAGGGGGCGCCCAGTGTACTCCAGGGGGCGCCCGGTGTACACCAGGGGGCGCCCGGTGTACTCCAGGGGGCACCCGGTGTACTCCAGCGGGCGCCCAGTGGGCGCCAGTGTACACCAGGGGGCGCCCAGTGTACTCCAGGGGGCGCCCAGTGTACTCCAGGGGGCGTCCGGTGTACACCAGGGGGCGCCAGTGTACACCAGGGGGTGCCCGGTGTACTCCAGGGGGCGCCCAGTGTACACCAGGGGGCGCCCAGTGTACTCCAGGGGGCGCCCAGTGTACTCCAGGGGGCGCCCAGTGTACACCAGGGGGCGCCCAGTGTACACCAGGGGGCGCCCAGTGTACACCAGGGGGCGCCCAGTGTACACCAGGGGGCGCCCAGTGTACACCAGGGGGCGCCCGGTGTACACCAGGGGGCGCCAGTGTACACCAGGGGGTGCCCAGTGTACACCAGGGGGCGCCAGTGTACACCAGGGGGTGCCCGGTGTACTCCAGGGGGCGCCCAGTGTACACCAGGGGGCGCCAGTGTACACCAGGGGGTGCCCGGTGTACTCCAGGGGGCGCCCAGTGTACACCAGGGGGCGCCCAGTGTACTCCAGGGGGCGCCCGGTGTACACCAGGGGGCGCCCAGTGTACTCCAGGGGGCGCCCAGTGTACACCAGGGGGCGCCCAGTGTATACCAGGGGGCGCCCGGTGTACTCCAGGGGGCACCCGGTGTACTCCAGGGGGCGTCCAGTGTACTCCAGGGGGCGCCCAGTGTACACCAGGGGGCGCCCGGTGTACACCAGGGGGTGTCCAGTGTACTCCAGGGGGCACCCGATGTACTCTAGGGGGCGCCCGGTGTACTCCAGGGGGCGTCCAGTGTACACCAGGGGGCGCCCGGTGTACACCAGGGGGCGCCCGGTGTACACCAGGGGGCGCCCGGTGTACTCCAGGGGGCGCCCGGTGTACTCCAGGGGGCACCCGGTGTACACCAGGGGGCGCCCGGTGTACTCCAGGGGGCGTCCAGTGTACACCAGGGGGCGTCCAGTGTACTCCAGGGGGCACCCGATGTACCCTAGGGTGCGCCCGGTGTACTCCAGGGGGCGTCCAGTGTACACCAGGGGGCGCCCGGTGTACTCCAGGGGGCGCCCAGTGTACACCAGGGGGCGCCCGGTGTACTCCAGGGGGCGTCCAGTGTACACCAGGGGGCACCCGGTGTACACCAGGGGGCGCCCGGTGTACTCCAGGGGGCGTCCAGTGTACACCAGGGGGCGTCCAGTGTACTTCAGGGGGCACCCGATGTACCCTAGGGGGCGCCCGGTGTACTCCAGGGGGCGTCCAGTGTACACCAGGGGGTGCCCGGTGTACTCTAGGGGGCGCCCAGTGTACTCCAGGGGGCACCCGGTGTACACCAGGGGGCGCCCGGTGTACTCCAGGGGGCGTCCAGTGTACACCAGGGGGCGCCCGGTGTACTCTAGGGGGCGTCCAGTGTACTCCAGGGGGCACCCGATGTACCCTAGGGGGCGCCCGGTGTACACCAGGGGGCGCCCGGTGTACTCCAGGGGGCGCCCAGTGTACTCCAGGGGGCACCCGGTGTACACCAGGGGGCGCCCGGTGTACTCCAGGGGGCGCCCAGTGTACACCAGGGGGCGCCCGGTGCATTGTACTTGACACAATACCTAAGAACCTAAGACCTAAGAACTTAGTGGCGGTAGCTTCCGTAAGATTAGTGGATCGTATAGTGATGTTGGGTGTTATATAGTTCCTAGAGTTGTTAAAGATTATATGTTCAGTGTGGTGAAAAGTTTTGTGCAGAGCGGAGTCGTTTATGTACATAAGAAACAAAATGGGACTTAATATAGCCGCCTGTGGGGTTCCACAAGGGGCCAAAGCTGGTTCTGAGGTAATACCATCAATAGTGACAATATGAGAGCGGTTATGTAAGAAGCTGCCTATAAGTTGCAATGGAAGTCCCCGTATCCCCCGTATGTCACTGAATTACGACACTATTACGGAACATGGTGTATATACATACAATAAATACATGGGGGGGGGGTCCATGTCACTGAATTACGACACTATTACGGGACATGGTGTATATACATACAATAAATACATGGGGGGGTCCATGTCACTGAATTACGACACTATTACGGAACATGGTGTATATACATACAATAAATACATGGGGGGGGGGTCCATGTCACTGAATTACGACACTATTACGGAACATGGTGTATATACATACAATAAATACATGGGGGGGGGGTCCATGTCACTGAATTACGACACTATTACGGAACATGGTGTATATACATACAATAAATACATGGGGGGGGGTCCATGTCACTGAATTACGACACTATTACGGAACATGGTGTATATACATACAATAAATACATGGGGGGGGGGTCCATGTCACTGAATTACGACACTATTACGGAACATGGTGTATATACATACAATAAATACATGGGGGGGGGTCCATGTCACTGAATTACGACACTATTACGGAACATGGTGTATATACATACAATAAATACATGGGGGGGGGGTCCATGTCACTGAATTACGACACTATTACGGAACATGGTGTATATACATACAATAAATACATGGGGGGGGGTCCATGTCACTGAATTACGACACTATTACGGAACATGGTGTATATACATACAATAAATACATGGGGGGGGGGTCCATGTCACTGAATTACGACACTATTACGGAACATGGTGTATATACATACAATAAATACATGGGGGGGGGTCCATGTCACTGAATTACGACACTATTACGGAACATGGTGTATATACATACAATAAATACATGGGGGGGGGGTCCATGTCACTGAATTACGACACTATTACGGAACATGGTGTATATACATACAATAAATACATGGGGGGGGGTCCATGTCACTGAATTACGACACTATTACGGAACATGGTGTATATACATACAATAAATACATGGGGGGGGGTCCATGTCACTGAATTACGACACTATTACGGAACATGGTGTATATACATACAATAAATACATGGGGGGGGGGTCCATGTCACTGAATTACGACACTATTACGGAACATGGTGTATATACATACAATAAATACATGGGGGGGGGGTCCATGTCACTGAATTACGACACTATTACGGAACATGGTGTATATACATACAATAAATACATGGGGGGGGGGTCCATGTCACTGAATTACGACACTATTACGGAACATGGTGTATATACATACAATAAATACATGGGGGGGGGGTCCATGTCACTGAATTACGACACTATTACGGAACATGGTGTATATACATACAATAAATACATGGGGGGGGGGTCCATGTCACTGAATTACGACACTATTACGGAACATGGTGTATATACATACAATAAATACATGGGGGGGGGGTCCATGTCACTGAATTACGACACTATTACGGAACATGGTGTATATACATACAATAAATACATGGGGGGGGGGTCCATGTCACTGAATTACGACACTATTACGGAACATGGTGTATATACATACAATAAATACATGGGGGGGGGGTCCATGTCACTGAATTACGACACTATTACGGAACATGGTGTATATACATACAATAAATACATGGGGGGGGGGTCCATGTCACTGAATTACGACACTATTACGGAACATGGTGTATATACATACAATAAATACATGGGGGGGGGGTCCATGTCACTGAATTACGACACTATTACGGAACATGGTGTATATACATACAATAAATACATGGGGGGGGGGTCCATGTCACTGAATTACGACACTATTACGGAACATGGTGTATATACATACAATAAATACATGGGGGGGGGGTCCATGTCACTGAATTACGACACTATTACGGAACATGGTGTATATACATACAATAAATACATGGGGGGGGGGTCCATGTCACTGAATTACGACACTATTACGGAACATGGTGTATATACATACAATAAATACATGGGGGGGGGGTCCATGTCACTGAATTACGACACTATTACGGAACATGGTGTATATACATACAATAAATACATGGGGGGGGGGTCCATGTCACTGAATTACGACACTATTACGGAACATGGTGTATATACATACAATAAATACATGGGGGGGGGGTCCATGTCACTGAATTACGACACTATTACGGAACATGGTGTATATACATACAATAAATACATGGGGGGGGGGTCCATGTCACTGAATTACGACACTATTACGGAACATGGTGTATATACATACAATAAATACATGGGGGGGGGGTCCATGTCACTGAATTACGACACTATTACGGAACATGGTGTATATACATACAATAAATACATGGGGGGGGGGTCCATGTCACTGAATTACGACACTATTACGGAACATGGTGTATATACATACAATAAATACATGGGGGGGGGGTCCATGTCACTGAATTACGACACTATTACGGAACATGGTGTATATACATACAATAAATACATGGGGGGGGGGTCCATGTCACTGAATTACGACACTATTACGGAACATGGTGTATATACATACAATAAATACATGGGGGGGGGGTCCATGTCACTGAATTACGACACTATTACGGAACATGGTGTATATACATACAATAAATACATGGGGGGGGGGGTCCATGTCACTGAATTACGACACTATTACGGAACATGGTGTATATACATACAATAAATACATGGGGGGGGGGTCCATGTCACTGAATTACGACACTATTACGGAACATGGTGTATATACATACAATAAATACATGGGGGGGGGGGTCCATGTCACTGAATTACGACACTATTACGGAACATGGTGTATATACATACAATAAATACATGGGGGGGGGGTCCATGTCACTGAATTACGACACTATTACGGAACATGGTGTATATACATACAATAAATACATGGGGGGGGGGGTCCATGTCACTGAATTACGACACTATTACGGAACATGGTGTATATACATACAATAAATACATGGGGGGGGGGTCCATGTCACTGAATTACGACACTATTACGGAACATGGTGTATATACATACAATAAATACATGGGGGGGGGGTCCATGTCACTGAATTACGACACTATTACGGAACATGGTGTATATACATACAATAAATACATGGGGGGGGGGTCCATGTCACTGAATTACGACACTATTACGGAACATGGTGTATATACATACAATAAATACATGGGGGGGGGGTCCATGTCACTGAATTACGACACTATTACGGAACATGGTGTATATACATACAATAAATACATGGGGGGGGGGGTCCATGTCACTGAATTACGACACTATTACGGAACATGGTGTATATACATACAATAAATACATGGGGGGGGGGTCCATGTCACTGAATTACGACACTATTACGGAACATGGTGTATA
This sequence comes from Nemertoderma westbladi, assembly GCA_032718475.1. Classification (NCBI taxonomy): domain Eukaryota; kingdom Metazoa; phylum Xenacoelomorpha; order Nemertodermatida; family Nemertodermatidae; genus Nemertoderma; species Nemertoderma westbladi. Next base: position 79,037 of record JAUCBJ010008058.1, read on the forward strand.
TACATACAATAAATACATGGGGGGGGGGTCCATGTCACTGAATTACGACACTATTACGGAACATGGTGTATATACATACAATAAATACATGGGGGGGGGGTCCATGTCACTGAATTACGACACTATTACGGAACATGGTGTATATACATACAATAAATACATGGGGGGGGGGGTCCATGTCACTGAATTACGACACTATTACGGAACATGGTGTATATACATACAATAAATACATGGGGGGGGGGTCCATGTCACTGAATTACGACACTATTACGGAACATGGTGTATATACATACAATAAATACATGGGGGGGGGGGTCCATGTCACTGAATTACGACACTATTACGGAACATGGTGTATATACATACAATAAATACATGGGGGGGGGGTCCATGTCACTGAATTACGACACTATTACGGAACATGGTGTATATACATACAATAAATACATGGGGGGGGGTCCATGTCACTGAATTACGACACTATTACGGAACATGGTGTATATACATACAATAAATACATGGGGGGGGGGTCCATGTCACTGAATTACGACACTATTACGGAACATGGTGTATATACATACAATAAATACATGGGGGGGGGGTCCATGTCACTGAATTACGACACTATTACGGAACATGGTGTATATACATACAATAAATACATGGGGGGGGGGTCCATGTCACTGAATTACGACACTATTACGGAACATGGTGTATATACATACAATAAATACATGGGGGGGGGGGTCCATGTCACTGAATTACGACACTATTACGGAACATGGTGTATATACATACAATAAATACATGGGGGGGGGGTCCATGTCACTGAATTACGACACTATTACGGAACATGGTGTATATACATACAATAAATACATGGGGGGGGGTCCATGTCACTGAATTACGACACTATTACGGAACATGGTGTATATACATACAATAAATACATGGGGGGGGGGGTCCATGTCACTGAATTACGACACTATTACGGAACATGGTGTATATACATACAATAAATACATGGGGGGGGGGGTCCATGTCACTGAATTACGACACTATTACGGAACATGGTGTATATACATACAATAAATACATGGGGGGGGTCCATGTCACTGAATTACGACACTATTACGGAACATGGTGTATATACATACAATAAATACATGGGGGGGTCCATGTCACTGAATTACGACACTATTACGGAACATGGTGTATATACATACAATAAATACATGGGGGGGGGGGTCCATGTCACTGAATTACGACACTATTACGGAACATGGTGTATATACATACAATAAATACATACTTAAATTTATCGTACAATATTTGCCTTACTTTGTCGTTTATGTACGACAATACGATGGTCAGTTCTTCTATAGGTTTATACTTTCTATAGGTTTCAAAGGAAATCAAAGAAATATTGCTACGATCTCAACCAGCTCAAATAAAAGAGTCCCACAAGGTAGATGAGAAGAGGTAATGTACAATGAAAAGTTACGGTATATACTGTATTACAGTACACCATACAAGTTACGGTATATACTGTATTACAGTACACCATAAAAGTTACGGTATATACTGTATTACAGTACACCATAAAAGTTACGGTATATACTGTATTACAGTACACCATAAAAGTTTCGGTAAATACTGTATTACAGTACACCATAAAAGTTACGGTATATACTGTATTACAGTACACCATAAAAGTTACGGTAAATACTGTATTACAGTACACCATAAAAGTTACGGTATATACTGTATTACAGTACACCATAAAAGTTACGGTATATACTGTATTACAGTACACCATAAAAGTTACGGTATATACTGTATTACAGTACACCATAAAAGTTACGGTATATACTGTATTACAGTACACCATAAAAGTTACGATATCTACTGTATTACAGTACACCATAAAAGTTACGGTATATACTGTATTACAGTACACCATAAAAGTTACGGTATATACTGTATTACAGTACACCATAAAAGTTACGGTAAATACTGTATTACAGTACACCATAAAAGTTACGGTATATACTGTATTACTGTACATCATAAAAGTTACGGTATATACTGTATTACAGTACACCATAAAAGTTACGGTATATACTGTATTACAGTACACCATAAAAGTTACGGTATATACTGTATTACAGTACACCATAAAAGTTACGGTATATACTGTATTACAGTACACCATAAAAGTTACGGTATATACTGTATTACAGTACACCATAAAAGTTACGATATATACTGTATTACAGCACACCATAAAAGTTACGGTATATACTGTATTACAGTACACCATAAAAGTTACGGTATATACTGTACAGTACACCATAAAAGTTACGGTATATACTGTATTACAGTACACCATAAAAGTTACGGTATATACTGTATTACAGTACACCATAAAAGTTACGGTATATACTGTATTACAGTACACCATAAAAGTTTCACTAAGTTTGTATAAAATTCAAGATTGTTCCAATAAGTAGGCTACACGAGTGGGGCATTCGTGCGGCAGAAGCTGCAAGCCATCTTAGCGAACAAATATAATTATTATACTATGGCTGGTTAAGTTAATGCTAGGGCTGGTTAAGTTACATTCAATTTTCAATTCAATTCAATTAGTTTATTATTCGTTTTAACATAATATTCTAGTATAAACAATATCTATACCGGTATACAGGAAAGGACAGCAGCTAATAGCAATTGGAATTGGTATTGTTTTATTGACATCAAAGTATGAAAACAATATGAAAGTACATAAATATGGTAGAGTATAAACAAACACCGATCTAAGAAACACATTTACACATAATGTAAGACGGACTCGCACATGAGATTACTACCGGTAGTTCAAGTTATACTAAAATGTACGTGAAATATGATGTCGGGGATAGCCCCAAGAGACAATGTCTCGTTTCCATGGGGGTCCCCTGGAATGCCGGGGATAGCCCCAAAGAGACAATGTCTCGTTTCCATGGGGGTCCCCTGGAAATACAGTTTTTTAATAATTCATAATTACAGTTAATATATTAATTTAATAATCAGCGAAGATAGTCAAATTGCACAATACTTAAGTAAATTATATTACACACACTATACTCAGAATGGAATTGAATTTGAAAGATCATTGATTAGTGGAAATAGAAAATAATGTAAGATATATAAACAACTTATTTAGATACCGGAACTGGCTGAAAGAGATAGAAAACCTGTTTCAGCGATTGCTTGGGTGGCTTTACCAGCAGCCTTTCTGTGGCTCCTTGAACCACGTAGACACATCACGGACGATCTGAGAAGGGCAAAACACATCTTTACTCGTAGGAGCGCTACCATTATGGAGTAAGGGGTATCACACTTTGCATACAGAAGCAAGGACATGCGATTTATGAGCGCCGATCTGCTTAGACCTCCACTTGCTGCAGCTACAAAAGGGCAGAAGCCTGCATGTTCAACCATATTGATTCGCTCCTCGTACTTCCGTCTCTTTGCATTCTTGTGCATATTGTATGCAGCATCAATTGACCTTGGGTTGGAGTCGCAATGAGGATTGAAGACCTTCACGTCTACGTAATTTCGCTCAAAAGTACCTCCCCATACACCCGAGGCTGCAACGTTCAAGCGAACATCATCCTCCCTTGTGGTGCTGAGCAAGCTGAATCGTTCCTGTTCCACTTTCTGAAGATGTGGTTCCAACACAACATCTTTAGAAATTTCCGAGAGGATTTCATCTAGCAGATCTCGTATCTTGTTGTGTCTCAAGTTTGGAAATCCACCTGTGGGGCAGTGTAGCAAATGAGACTCAGTGAAGGAAGCACCACAGACACATGTGGTGGGAAGTTTTGCTGGGGTCCACCCATACCGTAAGCAAAGGGCATCTCGAAATGCGGATTTGTGTAGGGAACGCCCGTTGTTTGATATGGGTAGGACGCTCAGCCAAGCCGATGCACCTTTTTCCTTTGCCAGATTGCGATGATATTGGGCATCCGGGCTTAGGAAGATGTGGAGGATATCACATTTTGTCTTAAGCGCGCAGAGGTCAGCAGTCTTCACCTTGGTGATAGTTTCAGACATTGCGCTTCTTACGCCTAGCCCTAGATCAAGCTGTTCTCGTGGTTCACAGATCTTCATAGAATTACTATGGTATTATAATAGATCAGAGGCCTGGAGAAATGCCAGGCCTCCTTCTCGGGTTGGCAGAGCTAACAGTTGTCTTTCCACATCGCCTGGAGGATTCCTACCAGTGACTGATAGGATAAACTTGTTCGTGATAAGGTGTTCATAGGGTTCGAGGGCATCGGTAAAGTGTGGTGTTGTTCTGGCAAGGAAGTTCAACTTATGTTGGAAACCGAAAATAAAGCAGCTGTATGATGGATGTGGTGCCGATTTTGCGAAATTTGTTAGGCATGAAAGTTAATCGGAAATTTCTTCCACTTTCTTAGTTATGATTTCTGTACATGCTAGATCACTCCCAATGACTGACCCCAGAACCCTATGGCCATTTACGATCTCAACACCTGTAGAGGCAAACAAGTCAAGTGCTTCAGTATTTAAGTCTCCCTTTACTATAAGCTTTTTCTTCACAGCATTCGGGTAGTATCCATAGCCAGGTTCCAGTCTACATCCGACACTCGCGTCATCTGCATACCTTTTTTGAATAGATCTTGATTTTTCATGATGATCGTTTACAGTGGGGTTGCGAGGAGGTTCATGTAGACCTAATGAAGGCTTCTGAGTGTCGTCTGGCTTAGTTTCTTGAAGTACTGGGTGCAAGGTGTCAATTACATCGGCCCATGTATCGGCTTCTTGGTCGCCGTTGTCATCTACATTTTTTAATGGAGAAGCCTGATCGCAGCTTATAAACATTGGACTATGCGTGTGGGTGCTGATGTGGGGTGTTGCTTGCTAAGCCTCCACTGTGACATTTCTGGAAGATTCCGGAGGTATCGAAGAACACTGTGTAGGTGTACTGGTGGCATTTTCTATTAGGACAGCTGGAGTCGGATCTGAGGATTTGTGGAATTCCCCCAATTTCTTGACCAAGGGAAGGGTGCCAATAGCATACATGGCCATGGCCAGGACGTCGCCCTGAGTAATTCCCTCCCGGGACCAGATAGTCTCATTATCAACGAGCAGTGGAACTGCTTCTCTGTATGAATTCGTAAGTGCAGCAGCAAAGTTTGGGCAGATGACAGATGCATTCCGTAGGGCAAGTTGCCTATTCAGAGAATTGAAGGCATTTGTTGCATCTATGAGGAGGATTGCCTCGCACTCATCTGTTCCAAAGAAAGCCCTTATTGAATGGATTCCGTATTCTATTCCTACTACTTGGATCGGCATGCTGCATTGCAGTTGCATTTTTAAGAATGCTGTACTGGCTTATCGACTCCCTATCACCCATGACTATCACCCAGTTTCTGACAAATATATATATATTTGTTTTCCATTCAAATTTTAACATTGAAACATAATTTCCTGGAATACCTTAATCATAATACTATAAATACTTACATTCATTACTATTTATATATGTTGCAGTTTGAGTCACGCACTAGCTATGCTATGTGCCTTAAACTGTAGATATACTGAGCTACATAAATATTAGTTTATTTGTGCAGTAGGCCCATACACCATTATATTCTGTAATGTCTGTTATGTAAATTAAATTAAATGATTAAATGATTTGTATGACATTTGCTAGATCATCCGCATCTTCAAGGCCAGTGTCCTTTAAGATGCGTCTTAAGAAAGTCATGGGCTGTCCACTATGCTTATTCACTCCATGAGGCTGCCAAAATACAAGATTATGACTGGCTGGTCCTCACGGCGAAAGCAATGTCCTGCAAAGCGGAGGCGATTTTGTTCTAGTGTCAAGCTTGGGGGAACCAATGAGACACCTCCAATGTTATATAGTGTCTGGTTGGATATGTGTGCATTGTACTTGACACAATGAACCCGGCGTAGCATTCTTGTGAATGTGCCATCCAGAGATTTGGTGTCCTCAGCAGTTAGAGCCCAGCATGGACTCCCATAGAGGAGTACTGGAACTACTGCTGCTCTAAATAATCGGACCTTAAGTTTCCGATTAATTCTCGGTGACTTCAAATCCTGGAAAGCCTATTCAAGGCTGCCCATGCCTTTCCCTTACGTATTCGAAGGTCCTCACCTGACTTCCGGATCCATGATCCCAGGTAACAGAAGTCATCCACATGCTCAAGCATACCATCTTTTGAGCTTATGCTCATCCGATCAGAGACTTGCTGAGGACTTTCAAAGTTAACTGTCAAAATTTTGGTCTTTCTGGAGTTCAACACTAGAAGCAGCATGTTCTAATGAGCTGGGGAGCCGTTGGGCTCCCTCTAGTGATTCTGAGAGTACTCCTAAGTCATCAGCAAAGTCTAGATCAGTTAGGTACTTGGCAGGATTTCCTCGACTTCTGGAGCCAGTAGGTGGAGTTATCATCACCCCATCATCATTATGATGATCTAAGGACATGCGTAGAACATAGTCAACAACAATTATGAACAAGAATGGTGCAAGTGTGTCTCCCTGGAGGACGCCCCATAACACTGCAAATGGTTCTGTGTCACCGTCAACAGTAGACACAAATGTTGTCGAACCATGGTATACTGATCTGATTGCTGCAATAATTTCCTCAGGAATCCCATATAATGAAAGTATGCTGAACATACGTGAGCGAGAGACTGAATCAAAGGCCTTGAAGAAGTCAACAAAGATAACAGCCAGATGCCTGTCTTTCTTTTTTGATAACTCTTCAATTATCCTTCTAAGTGCCAAAATGGGCTCCATGATCCCACGACCTTTACGGAACCCATTCTGATTTCCACGGTGCAGTCTCTCAATGGGATCCCTGATGCGATTTAATAGAATTCTATTGTATAGCTTTGCAGCAATCGAGATCAATGAGATTCCCCGAAAAGAACCTTAGAGTGTTAGGTTGCCTGTTAAACAAACTACCCCTGCCTAACCAATAAAGACACAAAGACTGCTCTACTATTAAACAGGGGTAATCAGGAGCGTGTTATTACTAATGTAGGGCTGCTAAATACAAAACCGCTACTCACCGTTAGATGGCGCTAACCTGCCGTCCACTAATATATTTTACTAATTTTCTACGGCTCCTGCTAATTTCTTGTTCCTTTCTCTACCGATTGCTCGATAGAGAGCTAACTGTTCGATTATATGAGCCACGCGGGAATAACCAAAACAATAACCCGAATCGGCTCCCTAAGCTGACTTAAAATGAGTGTGAGAGGCTTTACACTCAGAGTGTATTCTTACGGCCTAATCTTGCTGCTAGAACGCGCTAATAATTACGTCCTTTCTAATCTAATCTAATCGCAAATACTGGGGTTCCCTAATGGAATGTGTGAATGTGAGAATATTTAAACAATCAAAAATGGGTACAGTGTTTTATTAGGACTAATACCTACTGTGGGACCGAACTTGCCTTCGGCTGGCTTTAGGCCAGCAATTTACTAATGCGTGCTATATACTGTATACTACAATGTGACTTATTGCCGCTAATTCAAATAACCGCCCAGCGTGAATAGTGTACGGTACTCTAAATTATTACCTTAACTACTCTCCGCTATGCTGCGTACAAATTCTTAATTTTACTAATTAATTACAGTCACAAATATGCAACAGCGTACTAATTACTAAGTGTTCCAGAAAACACAATTCTAATTTATTACGCAACGGGTTGCACTAGTAACAGTCTAATTACCGTATTATTTTCGACCTAATCAGTAATTATTTATAGTGAACTAAGAAATAGAAATCAATCAAAGGGAAAAGAGCACCTATCTAAGCATTCGTGATTTATTAGGCACACTTTAGTGACACACCAATCAGCATAATAATCTATAGTTCACAGCTCGCAATCCACAGTTCGCACGTAGTTGCGACGTAGCCTACAGTTTAGCTCGCAATCCACAGTTCGCACGTAGTTTGCGACGTAGCCTACAGTTTAGCTCGCAATCCACAGTTCGCACGTAGTTTGCGACGTAGCCTACAGTTTAGCTCGCAATGTAAAGCACGCAGGCCTCTCCAGGGTACATCTAGGCTTCCTAACTAACCCAATTCCTGCCCCCCTAATACTACAAAATAGAGACAAAATCTGGATCATCAGCCCCTAATTACTGTACCAGCGAGCGGTCCTTCACTTTACACTGCAAACTCTCCAACCGCAATAGTAACCTCCCCGCCAGCGTCGTCTGCCTTTGAATCCTCCGCACTCTCTTCGTCACCAACCCCCCGATGCGCCCGCCGCGCCTACCGGTAACTTAGCCCTCCATTAGAATGAATAGCTCCCCCAATGGCGCATGCAAATCACAAAGTCTGACAGTCTAAGAAATCCCGTAGGATTATTGCATCGAAAAGAATCACATAGAACCATTAACTAAAGGGTAGAAATCATAGTTCCAGTTGTAATTAACAGTAATCATTGGGATTGATTGAGAAACACAAGCAAGAATCAGCAAAGATTACAAATTAGCGAATCATTGCAAGAAATAATCGAAATAGTAGAAATTACACAGAAAATGCATTACAACTGCTAAGAAGCAAGACTTAATGGAATAGATAATAATAATGGTACCGGCAAAACGCCAATTTATAGGTGATTCAAGAGGGATGATGCAATCGCTCTCTCATTGGCTCTCCAATCCGCCCCAACATTAGACCAACCTAAAGGCAGCCAGGCCAATAAGGAAGCCGGATTGTGAACCTATTGCTCCTAGAAATCGCAAATCATCACCAAATAAGAATTTTGCCGATGCTTAATTTAGCGGTACTAATAACATGATGCACAAAGATTAATTTAGCGCAATTTATAGAGAAAATTAAGACCAATATAGCTAGCCCTATTAAGGCTAATAACAGCAAGCCCACATCCAGGGACCAAACAGGAAACTTGCTACCCTGGAACTATCTACTTATATCTTATTACAAAATTACATAGGTAGGGCTACATACTATACAAAATGGACGAATTCAAATATATGGGCGTTTTATTTTCCTTATCTAAATGTCATTGCGCGTTATTATGTCTTATCTAAATAATTATACTGCATAACGGCTAATATATTATACTGTATAACGGACTAATATATTATACTGTATAACGGCTAATATATTATACTGCATAACGGCTAATATATTATACTGTACAACACTAATATATTATACTGTACAACACTAATATATTATACTGTACAACACGGACCAATGTACGTACAGCGCCATATACCGTAACACCGCTCCACGGGAAATCAAGCAATGTTCATTGTGTCAAGTACAATGCACACATCTCCAACCAGACACTACATAACATTGGAGGTGTCTCATTGGTTCCCCCAAGCTTGACACTAGAACAAAATCGCCTCCGCTTTGCAGGACATTGCTTTCGCCGTGAGGACCAGCCAGTGCATAATCTTGTACTTTGGCAGCCTCATGGAGTGAATAAGCATGGTGGACAGCCCATGACTTTCTTGAGATGTGTTCGCGCTTTCAGACCTTTAGCAGTTTAACCTGCCAAATTGGGATGTCTTTTAGATGATAGATAGTCTTTAGCCTATGACAAGTATTTGATACACTACATTAGCCGAAGCCAGTCTCTGCGCGATCATTCACCCGCTGGATATACCCGGGAGACTGGATTCGGGAGCCTAACCGTATTGCGGGGTAGGCCTACTGTATTATTAGACTGATCGTAATATATATAATCTCTGACAAATATTATTCACTTTCGGGAAATATTAACAGTTCCTTTAGGACGTGGCGCTTTAAGTATATAAACAGAGTTATGACTTAAACTAGACACAACGGGATGGCTATAGATTAACGTATATGGCACATTCTTTAGGAGATGCTTCGTTATCAATCACGATCATACACAATACTGCACAATGCTGCACACCAATCTGCCGACCTTCACTAATTTTAGTCACATATAAGGAGAACAACAGACAATACGTGTAGGGCCTATAAAATAGCATTAGATTCACTTCAAACCACTTAATGTAAGTCGCAATTGTTATATGTAACCGGTCTCTCTAACCTTTAGTATATCAAGAAGATTGGGGTGTCTGATTATTTATCAGTATTCCAAATATAATATTCCATCAACAAATATAATGAATAACCGACAGTAAAAGCAGTAAAATGTTAAGGTATAAATTGATATGATCGTGGGTTAGTTAGGTATGTTAATATGGTTAGTTAAGATAACGGATATACGTTCTATAATTAAGCCTACTAATGTTGAGCTAAAGACTGAAACACGGAGGTTCCACGCCGGTGTTGTAGGCTGTGGACAAATCACATACTGACTCAACTCCACGAGTTTCTATATACAATCTCTAACACAGAGGCAAAAAACGCTCTGATTGGTCGACCGAACAAAGAAGGAACAGAGAACAAAGAACAAGCTCCACGTGTACAGCATCAGCTGTTAGCCGTCGTCATGGTAGCTACACTGTTTCAAGAGGATCTGGCGTATTGCGTCATAGAATTACTAATTATGTCCGCTAAAGTACACATACAGAAGAAATGGCTTTTATGTCCTCTAAAACACCAGTACAGTAAGTACACGGCCTTTTATGCCTGTTAAACCAACTACAGAGTACTTTACGGGGAAAATAACCAGCTAATTCCGCAAAAGCCTTTACACCGCTCCCAGAAAATGGGATTTAAGTCTATAAAATATAACAAATCACAGTTTCTAAAATATAAAAATACTCTAAACAGTTAGCTTTTCTTGCGTGGACGGCGTTTACGCAGTTTTTTGGAGGCTAGCAAGAGTCCTTTTCTCTTTGAGGCGAGCCACTTTACTAGGAGGGCTATAACTCCTGGGTAAAGGGTGCAATACAATTGCATCTGAAGGTTTAGGGTTACGGTCGATGTCTCGTCCATTTCGATATGCTTCTCCTCGAGCTGATTTTCCTCCGCTTATCGTTGGATGCGTTCGTCCAAAACTCTTGCAGAGAATAGGGTCGTCCAAGTTCGATAACTTCTTAGAGATTCTGGATTTCCCGATCGAACTGAGATAAAGTTACTTTGTTTACCGCTTGGACTTGCTCGTGCAATTTACATTTATCTGAACAAGCGTAAGTTCCTTTTCTGATCTTTGTAGAATAGCGTCTAACTCATTTGATACAACGTTCTCCGCCACTTTGGTGACAGGTTATATCGTGTTAAGCCAGGACGATGGTAAGGGTTAAACGGCGATATTAAATGTCCGCGTCCCAATCCGGCTAGGTATGATGGGCTAATATCTAGGAAGCCCACAACCGGGGTGCCACCGACTAACTGTTCGGGTAGCACTAGATCTTTGAACAGTGAGTACAGCTCGGGAGGATCCATGATACTATTAGGATCAAGAGTCTGGGTTCTCACTAGGGAGTGAGGAGGTCTGATCGAGTATTCCGGAACTCGGATCATAGGTTTATTTAAGGATCGTTTGAATCGAGCGAGCGTAGGTGATACATCGAACAAGTTTCGCTCGAAACTCCCGTAAATATAGCGAGTAAAACCGTGTTTAATGCAACGTCTCCGCGGATGTTTAGGTCTTTCCGTTTGTTGGTTGGGTCTAGGGCATTCATCGCAATAATACCAAAGACGCACGTCTTGTAGGGGAAACGCGAGTGATCTTTCTCCAGTTTACAATATTCCTCCATCTGTTCGAAGCTATCCGGTGCAACAGGTAGCGGTCGATCAGCGGTAAGATAATAAGGTAGACTTCAAATCCTGGAAAGCCTATTCAAGGCTGCCCATGCCTTTCCCTTACGTATTCGAAGGTCCTCACCTGACTTCCGGATCCATGATCCCAGGTAACAGAAGTCATCCACATGCTCAAGCATACCATATTTTGAGCTTATGCTCATCCGATCAGAGACTTGCTGAGGACTTTCAAAGTTAACTGTCAAAATTTTGGTCTTTCTGGAGTTCAACACTAGAAGCAGCATGTTCTAATGAGCTGAGGAGCCGTTGGGCTCCCTCTAGTGATATTGAGAGTACTCCTAAGTCATCAGCAAAGTCTAGATCAGTTAGGTACTTGGCAGGATTTCCTCGACTCCTAGAGCCAGTAGGTGGAGTTATCATCACCCCATCATCATTATGATGATCTAAGGACATGCGTAGAACCTAGTCAACAACAATTATGAACAAGAATGGTGCAAGTGTGTCTCCCTGGAGGACGCCCCATAACACTGCAAATAGTTCTGTGTCACCGTGAACAGTAGACACAAATGTTGTCGAACCATCGTATACTGATCTGATTGCTGCAATAATTTCATCAGGAATCCCATATAATGAAAGTATGCTGAACATACGTGAGCGAGAGACTGAATCAAAGGCCTTGAAGAAGTCAACAAAGATAACAGCCAGATGCCTGTCTTTCTTTTTTGATAACTCTTCAATTATCCTTCTAAGTGCCAAAATGGGCTCCATGATCCCACGACCTTTACGGAACCCATTCTGATTTCCACGGTGCAGTCTCTCAATGGGATCCCTGATGCGATTTAATAGAATTCTATTGTATAGCTTTGCAGCAATCGAGATCAATGAGATTCCCCGAAAAGAATCTTAGAGTGTTAGGTTGCCTGTTAAACAAACTACCCCTGCCTAACCAATAAAGACACAAAGACTGCTCTACTATTAAACAGGGGTAATCAGGAGCGTGTTATTACTAAATAAATTGGAGATGAGCTGTTGCAACTGTAATTAAAGGTGTAATATTATGGGTTTGTTCAGAAGTGGAAAAAATGGGAGCGCGTCACCGGGGGTTGAACCAGCGCTATACGTACGTTTCGGCCTGACAGGCCTCATCAGTAGCACTAACCAGCTCAGCCACTAGCCCCTGACACTCACAGTCCCACCTAATCCACTGCTATTGAACGGGCAGTCTTAAGTTGCATATATTCTATCTCTAACAGCGGACCTAACGGCCTCAAGTATGCTAGAGTGAAACAGGAGGGAAGTACAAATAAATAAATATTCAGCTCGGTATTGCTGCCAGGTGATATTATTGATTCTTGTTTGTGTTTCTCAATCAATCCCAACGATTACTGTTAATTACAAATTGGAACTATGATTTCTACCCTTTAGTAAATGGTTCTATGTGATTCCTTTCGACACAATAATCCTACGGGATTCCTTAGACTGTCAGACTTTGAGATTTGCATGTGCCGCTACGGTAGCTATTCATTCTGATGGAGGGCTAGGTAACCGGTAAGTGCGGCGGGCGCATTGGGGCCTGCTACTGACATGCATGGCTAGTAGAGCCATACATATTGAGCGTGTGGCGGACATGTCGACCAAATCTCTGCTCCTGGCCTTAAAGAGATTTATGGCCAGGAGAGGCCTAGTAAAGGCGTTCTACTCCGATAAGGGTACAAACCTTGTCGGGGGGAATAGCGAGTTGAACGTGGCTCACAAAGCAGCACAGAATAAAGAAATTTCTGCAGCACTTTTGCCGCAAAGAGTAGAATGGAGATTTAATACTCCAGAAAGTCCTTGGAGAGGAGGAAGTTGGGAGCGTTTAGTTCGCTCTGTAAAGCAGGCCATTGCCAAGACGTTGCCTGTAAACAAACAACTTACCGATGACGAACTGGTCACAGCTTTCATCGAAATCGAGCATACACTAAACTCGAGGCCGATAGCTATGTTGCCAGACGGTGTTGCATTAACGCCGAATCATTTGCTAATGCAGAGTCCAGCATTTCTTGTGCCGGCATCAGAACCCATTAGTGCCGACCTATATAGTCGTAAGAGCTGGAAAGTGACTCAATTTGTGGCGTACACATTCTGGGAATATTGGCGGGAATACTATCTTCCCACCATATCTACCAGAACAAAGTGGTACAAAACGGTTCGGAGTCTCCAAAGGGGAGATTACGTATTGATAACTGAGCCGATTGTCAAGAGAAAATATTGGGAGATGGGAGTCATCTTGCATATACACCTAGACGTGCAAAACATAGTGCGCACAGTCACTGTGAAAATTAGGTGCAAGTGTCTGCACCCAAAGAAGTGTAAAACTAATGGTTTACACACCTTGGACCGACCGGTCCAGGATATTGTGTTATTAGAAGAGACACGCATCGAGACAGGAGATTATACTTTGTCTCCTGCCTCAAACAATAATTAATTAGTGTTGGACGCAACTCACTTGGTATGCATTCCTCGTATGCAAATACTAGGAAATGCATAGGAGCGGGTTTGCGGTGATTTGCGTTGAGTTTTGTCTGGTGGGTATCAAAACAAAATTTTATTTTCAAAATTTTTGGAAAATTAAAAAATTTTAAAAAATTAGACGTGAACCCAAGACAATTCCAGACGCTGTGTATAGACGCGTTTTGAATTCGTCTATAGATATACAGTAATTTGAAAAGTCGTGAAGCCTGGAAAATAGCATTTAGAAACCATGGTGACGGCTATATTACGTAGGAGTGTAAATTGAGTTTAGCAACTTCCACAGATTGGTGCCAACAGTGCAACTAAGGTTCTAAAGGTTAGTAGCACCAGGGCGTACACGGACCCCACTCAGTAGTTTGCAGTGAAGTGTGATGTTCGATTATCAAACCTGTGGGTTTGGTATAGTCGAGCATTGAGACTATTGTCCTTTCTAACTACTGTAGTTTAGTACATTTGGGCATCAAAAAGTGAGTTGGTCACGGCCAGTTTACCTCCAAAGTTTTGCGCTATGCAAGAGAGATTAAAGAGATTTATGGCCAGGAGAGGCCTAGTAAAGGCGTTCTACTCCGATAAGGGTACAAACCTTGTCAGGGGGAATAGCGAGTTGAACGTGGCTCACAAAGCAGCACAGAATAAAGAAATTTCTGCAGCACTTTTGCCGCAAAGAGTAGAATGGAGATTTAATACTCCAGAAAGTCCTTGGAGAGGAGGAAGTTGGGAGCGTTTAGTTCGCTCTGTAAAGCAGGCCATTGCCAAGACGTTGCCTGTAAACAAACAACTTACCGATGACGAACTGGTCACAGCTTTCATCGAAATCGAGCATACACTAAACTCGAGGCCGATAGCTATGTTGCCAGACGGTGTTGCATTAACGCCGAATCATTTGCTAATGCAGAGTCCAGCATTTCTTGTGCCGGCATCAGAACCCATTAGTGCCGACCTATATAGTCGTAAGAGCTGGAAAGTGACTCAATTTGTGGCGTACACATTCTGGGAATATTGGCGGGAATACTATCTTCCCACCATATCTACCAGAACAAAGTGGTACAAAACGGTTCGGAGTCTCCAAAGGGGAGATTACGTATTGATAACTGAGCCGATTGTCAAGAGAAAATATTGGGAGATGGGAGTCATCTTGCATATACACCTAGATGTGCAAAACATAGTGCGCACAGTCACTGTGAAAATTAGGTGCAAGTGTCTGCACCCAAAGAAGTGTAAAACTAATGGTTTACACACCTTGGACCGACCGGTCCAGGATATTGTGTTATTAGAAGAGACACGCATCGAGACAGGAGATTATACTTTGTCTCCTGCCTCAAACAATAATTAGTGTTGGACGCAACTCACTTGGTATGCATTCCTCGTATGCAAATACTAGGAAATGCATAGGAGCGGGTTTGCGGTGATTTGCGTTGAGTTTTGTCTGGTGGGTATCAAAACAAAATTTTATTTTCAAAATTTTTGGAAAATTAAAAAATTTTAAAAAATTAGACGTGAACCCAAGACAATTCCAGACGCTGTGTATAGACGCGTTTTGAATTCGTCTATAGATATACAGTAATTTGAAAAGTCGTGAAGCCTGGAAAATAGCATTTAGAAACCATGGTGACGGCTATATTACGTAGGAGTGTAAATTGAGTTTAGCAACTTCCACAGATTGGTGCCAACAGTGCAACTAAGGTTCTAAAGGTTAGTAGCACCAGGGCGTACACGGACCCCACTCAGTAGTTTGCAGTGAAGTGTGATGTTCGATTATCAAACCTGTGGGTTTGGTATAGTCGAGCATTGAGACTATTGTCCTTTCTAACTACTGTAGTTTAGTACATTTGGGCATCAAAAAGTGAGTTGGTCACGGCCAGTTTACCTCCAAAGTTTTGCGCTATGCATGGGAATAGGTTAGAGGATAGTTAGAGAGTCGAACCTGAACTGCTGGAAGGCGGGGGGGGGGGGGGCTCAAGAGGTCTGTCCTTCGGCGACATCTAACTGATTTACCCACAGTGTAATTAGTTATGTAACGGAACTTATTGGGATATATATATGTATATACGCGGATTATAATGGAGAAGGGAATTAGAGCCCAACCGCGGAGAGGATTTACTGCCAGAGAGGAGGCGGAGCTGCCATTTGCCCGACCGGGATGTAAGGATTCGAACGTTTACTACCATGGGAGGTCGGTAATGGAGCTAAATGGGAAGTATAAAGCCGCTTACGATAAAGAATTAAGGAGGGAAAGAATGAGAGCGTTGGGGGACTGTATGGAGGTTTTGCGGAAAGAGTATCACACTCGGTATCCCTACGATTTCGCGTTAGACGTATGCGACATTAGTGCAGACCCGGACGAGGAGATTGCGCGGCTGTACCATATGAACATGTATTTACGACACGACGAGCCTCTACCTGCAGTCCGAGATCAGTTCGACGGAATGCATCTGTATCGGAGGACTCGAGGCGAGGATCAAGAGACGTCAAAAGGTCTTCAGTGTATACAAGTTGTTCTACAAATGTGGTGAATGCATGAATAAACAAGACGTAGTGATTCCCGACTGGCTGGACGAGCAACATCCTGAACCGATATTAACGCGATGCCAAGCTCACCAGTTCCTTAGATACAACGAGGGAGGTTACCCAATGAGCAACCCGATGATCAGTATCGACTTCAGCGGAAAGCGACCTCCAAGACCCATTACGCCGACCGTTACAACATTAGATCCGTATACAGAGATTAAACCCTGTTCGACACCCAGTTTGATAGAGACAGCAGCGGTCATTTCGCTGTACCGAGCCTACAAGGACCTAGAGGCGCGGCACGAAGCGGCACGGGACTCGGGTACCAAACCCGCGGGTTTGGAGCTCTCGAGTCCCTGGACTACGTTTACTTCGCCCCACCGAGCGAAAGCTCTCACGCCTGAGCATCAGGACGAAATAGACGCGTTGCGGCAGGAGGAGCGAGCGGCGAAGGCGAAACAATTATTCGAAGCGCGGGTAGCGGAATATAATAAGACCGCGGATAGACATCAAGAGGAGACGAGGAGAGCGACTGGATTTGTTCCACAGGCCGTATCTCAACCCCGACCGGTGTATTATTCCGACAGCAACGAACCTGCGATATTGGTAGATCACCCGGAGCCACGAGAAGCGATTAGATTCTTGCCGATGGTGAGGATGTCGGATCATTGGAACGTCGACTGTCTACGGGAAGTTTTATGCGCGAAGTTCTTGCGTGATGTCCCGATGCAGATCACAGACTACGACACATTGGATAAGATTGGAGCTCCGGGAAAAGAGAGTAAGTTATTTGGATGGTTAGCAAGTACATCAAGGTATGGGTCGCGGTGGCTACATTCCCAGACGACGAGGAGGTAGACCAGGCATGGCTGAGGAGAAAGGGATCTTACACCCGATATGACGACCACAAGGCTATCGAGCGCATGTGGACCCCATCCGACGAGATTCAGTGTCAGTGGAGGAAAACGGAGGAATCACTGCAGGATTGGAGAGTGATGTTCTACGACAATGAAGGAGGGTCTCATCAGGAATGCTTGACTAGTAAGTGCACTCAAATTCGCGCGGCCGATGGTGTGACTCATGTGTTTATGCGCGTAAGAGCGGATAGAGAGAGACCGGAGCCCATAATCACGACACAATATCGGAAAGGGAAGGATCCTAGGGAACAGATTTTGGAGGTATGCAGGCGAGGAGGTATGCACGGAGCGGAGCGTATCGACGCCAGGATGCTACCCAAGAAGGTTAGAGAGGCGATTCTTAGCCAAGATTATGTCAAGGTGGGATCGGGAGTCCAGAGCGATTTGGAAAGTGACTTCAACTGATTTAGAAGATAGATTGCCGAGACCGTTTGTCGACACCAAGCTATTGTTGCTATGGGCACAAGACATTGGAATTTATAGGGAGTATCCCAACTCTGCCAAGACTGGTATGGGCTTCATAGCACATTTATTGTATAATTGGGACTTCAAGTTGAAGACGCAGAAGAAATACGAGGAGGCGTATGGTGAATATAACACGCCACCGGGAGCGGAGTTCAAATCCCACTTCAAGCGGCAAGCGTTAGTGTATTGGAACATATGCACGCCACCCCGTGCGTCACTACAATATTATTTGGTGCTTGAGTCGAACACGGTAACTTGTTTATTAGCGGATATCGTTGCGCGAGTTTTGAAGCATCATCCATTGGTGTTCGGAGGAGATCAATACGTTCGCTCGAAAGGGGGAATCCAATCCGACGTGATGAAGCGTTTCTTAACCCCGTTCTTCAACCAATCGCTAGAGAATACGTCGATGGTTAAGAGAGCATTAGCAATATTCGAAGGGATATATCGACAGAATATCGGAGATTTGGGAGACCGACCGTCGATGGAGTATCCAACGCCAGAAGCTTTGGAGAAGTGGTTCGGGAATCAAACCCGCGGGTTTGGTACTCCCTTCCACTCGGAGGCTGATAGACCTGTTAGAGAGGGTTGGCCGGAGACGTTAGTAGAGGTGTTTGGAGTAGATCTTCCGGTGGAGAAGACATATCTGAAACGAACGCGGGAGGAAATATTGGAGATAGAGGACAAGGGCGAGGATGTTTACTTCGTTCCGGATCGACAACCTTTAACCGGAGAGGACGACATCGTATTAGACATTGGGAAAGAATGAAGTGCGAAACCGATTGGAGACCTCATATACGAGAGGGCCTGGTTTCCACAAGCGCGTAGGTGCAAGTTGTGCGGCAGCACAAGGCACAATCAAAAATCGTGCGACGCGGTAGTGGAGGTGGCGCATAAGGTCTGCCGTTGGTGCAACGAGACTGACCATTCGTTTCATACGTGCACCGTCTTCATTTCTCAATGTGGATATTGTGGAGTAAAGGGACATCGTAGCGCGAGATGCCAACTGCGAGACAATTCCTTCCAAAACCATAGCGCTAACCTACTTCGGGAGATGCTAGATAAGTGGGAGAGTGTGGCCGACTACCACATCCAAGCGCAGATGCGTTGGTTACCATTTAAAGCGGGATATGGATTTTGGGCGGTAGACCCATCGCATGTTGCGTACGAGCCATATCTACAGTCGTTACCACAATATCAGGAGCTCATCCTAACCGCTCAAGACCTTCCACAGAACACTGGAGTCATAGTTGTTCGGGAATACTTCAGACAACTAAATATGGATAATAAGTACACTTGGAACTTTGTTGCTATTTGCGACCGTATTACGAAGGGTTTGTTTTCGGAAACTAGAAAAGTGGTGCGCGCGCGAGGAGATTGGAGGATGGCGGCTATTCAATACCGTAACGAATTCCTATTGACTCACGTACCAGTGGGGTCGTTGACCGCTGACAGAATCGAGGAACAGCGAACCGCAGCGCCCACAGTGACGACCGTTGGAGCTCAAGGCTCACGGAAGGAACCAGGAGGAGAGGTCCAAGACAAGGTTCAAGTTCAAGGACGACCACTATCATTCTATTATAGAGGCACAACGTGTGCAACGCAAGGCGCAAGGGGCGTCGGAGAAGGCGCGCGTGCAATTGCATAAGGAAGAGTTGGCGGAAGCGACCACAGGAGCACGACAATTGGAACGAGGCCGAGGGAGAAGCATGAGCCGGGAATCTGTCGGGGCTCAGGGAACATCGTCGCCGGTTCCGGGGAGTGACGCCTCGCGGACAAGCGCAACA
Source organism: Nemertoderma westbladi (assembly GCA_032718475.1). Lineage (NCBI taxonomy): Eukaryota > Metazoa > Xenacoelomorpha > Nemertodermatida > Nemertodermatidae > Nemertoderma > Nemertoderma westbladi. The sequence continues at coordinate 98,961 of JAUCBJ010008058.1, forward strand.
GAGTCGACTGGAGGACGATTGGTGTATCTGGGTAAGTGGCGGAAGAGAGGAGCGAGCCCGAAGAACCCAGGAGCGGGTCAGTAATGCATCGTATCACGGGGCGACAGACTCTAGATATATACATCATCGTCGCTCTGATGTATATTGTAACATTTTGTAAACATCCGACTTGACTCATATACACTAGTCGCACTGATTTGAATTTATATTATGAGAGAGGCGAAGGAGGTGATTGGGGAGACAAACCTGCGGGTTTGGCTTACTCCTTTCACCTGCCCTAGCAAAATTTTTATATATTGAAAGCGAATATTTGTAAATTTAATTTGTATGTAGTAATCATTATGTAGAACGAATGAGAAACAGTATTTTTGTAAATTTAATTTGTATGTAATAATCGTTAACATTGAGAGAGATAATATTTTTGTAAATTTAATTTGTACGCAATTCATTATGCAATATCTATAGCAATATTTGTAAATAGTAGAATTATTATAGTACCAAGATATTTAGATTATTTGAAAAAGATTTATTTTGTTTTGTATACATCGCCTTACACTCTTCTACAATTGGAGGGAAACATTGCTTGATTTCCCTTGGAGCGGTGTTACGGTATATGGCGCTGTACCTACATTATGTAATATATTAGTCCGTTATACTGTACATATATTAGTCCATCATACAGTATAATATATTAGTTCATTATATAGTATCATATATTAGTCCGTGATGCAGTATAATTATTTAGATAAGGCATAACGCGCAATGACATTTAGATAAGGAAATTGAAATGCCCATATATTTTGAACTCATCCATTTTGTAGTATGTAGCCCTACCTATGTAATTTTGTAATAGGATATAAGTAGATAGTTCCAGGGTAGCAAGTTCTTGTTGGACCCTGGATATGGGCTTGCTGTTATTAGCCTTGATGGGGCTAGCTACTGGTTTTAATTTTCTCTATAATTGCGCTAAATTAACATTTGTGCATGATATTATTAGTACCGCTGTTCGCGGTATTTCAACTTTCCATAACGCGAGTTGAATATTTTTGTATTTTATTTAAAATTGATTATTCCGATATTACTACTGGGTGCGGGACCATGGGTTTTGGGCACATTCAATAAACTGGGGGCGATTTATGGGCGAACTTTGGGGCAACTTACAGGGTACGGGAATAATTTCATAGTTATAAGGGCCAGGGGGGATGGAAAATGCAAGCAGTATTCAGGTTAGCCTGAGTACTATTAGGCCCTGGCCAACTTCCTGCTGCCTGTAGGGGTGGATTTGGTAATGCGCCAGGCCTAAAGGACAAGGACTGCCCTTAGCGGTCCCTGGCCAACAGCAGCCATTACGAGACTGAAAGAACTCGGACCGCTGACTGCTTGTGTCAGGGATTTGCGACGGGCACCGACGGCCCCTTAGTAGCCAAGCCGTTCTGGTTCTCGATGATCGAACCCCGGGGTTCGTGAGGGGTGGAGCGGACACGCGAACGGGTGGCCAACTAACGACTGCCCCCTGACCTAAGCCGTACTGGTTCTCGATGACCGATCCCTTCGGGGTTCGTGAGGGGTGGGACGGACATGCGAAAGGGCTGGCCACAGGACGGGTTTGACGAGAACTGCCCTTAGCGGTCTCTGGTCAACGGCAGCTACTACGAGACTGAAAAGAACTCGGAACGCTGACTGCTTGTACTGGGATTTGCGACGGGAACCGACGACAGACCCCTTAGCCAAGCCGTACTGGTTCTCGATGATCGAACCCTTCGGGGTTCGTGAGGGGTGGAACGGACACGCGATGGGGTCGAAAGACAAAGGACTAGACTCGACTAGACTCTACTGGCCTACCGACTGTTCGGAGCAGTTTCTCGGCTGCCGAAGCGACTACGAGCCTGAAACGGACTCGGAAAGCCTAGGTGGTTGGGTTTCTGTGATGAACCGACGGACCCCTAGCCAAGCCGTTCTGGTTCTCGATGATCGAACCCTTCGGGGTTCGTGAGGGGTGGAACGGACACGCGAACGGGTCCACCGACACGACAGACTCCTAGCCAAGCCGTACTGGTTCTCGATGACCGAACCCTTCGGGGTTCGAGAGGGGTGGTACGGATACGCGACAGAGTCTACCGACTGGACCGACCCTTAGCCAAGCCGTGCTGGTTCTCGATGATCGTTCCCTTCGGGGTTCGTGAGGGGTGGAACGGACACGCGACAGGGTCGACCGACACCGACACTACGGCACTAAGACTGGGACCGAGGGAAAATCTGGGGAACATTAGGTAGGCTAAAATTCTGAGCGAACAGTGGGTTATTAAATAATATACCGTAGGGATTTATATTATCGTGTATAATTATTGTGAATATTTGGTGTATATTGATTTGGGGAAGCCCAAAATTATTCTTAATCAGGTTTCAACTATAGGAAGTTACATTAAAGAGTATATCCAACTAATGCAGCTTTTTATCAACCGCAAACTTGCATCTCAGAAAATATTCCCTCCCCACAATCAATATCCGGTGACTGGCCGGGGCTCGGTGGTCTGTTAAGTCACGTCTCCAGCATCGGTGTTTTTCCCCCTGGTGTAGGGATAACGGCAACAAAATTAAGAATAATTAATGCGGTTAATTTTGACACGGTGTCAAAATTAAGAATAATTACGGTCAACTTCAACTGGTGGAAGTTGAGAATCCTTCAATACTCTTCAAAAACTCTCTACGTGCTTGCCAGCACCCACTACGAGGAAACTCTGGTATTTGAGTTGAGACAAAGTCGTGGTTTAATTAATCAGCAAACTCGATCTAACCAACTCGTAGTCGGCAGATCACATATTTGGAGAGTTGTTAACAGGGAATGGAAGTATCGATCACACCCATTGATATAATTCAAGTTGAGCCAGGAATCTGGCACGTCGAAGTTGAGGTGCAAGGAACGAACGTTGGACGATTCAGGATTACTGTTCGGGTGGTCCAAGCTGAGTACAATACCTACGAGGAACTGTTTTACGACATCGCGTATCTAGCCATCGACGAGGCGTTACAATGACAACAAATAACGTATCCGATACCGACGAGATGGATCACCACACAGACTCGGAAACCGACGAGGTACCAAACGTCAAGAACATGACCCGTCGGTTAGGGGCCCTTAAAGGCGGAGTAACCCGAGCGTATCAACGGATGGAGAAACAACTCAAGGGAGTCAAAACCCCCCTCAATGAGGTACAAACTCAGCTTCAAAGTATCCGAAATATCCTACAGCGGTACGAAAGAATGATACAGGCGTACCAAGATCTCGTTCCCTCCACCGATCAGGAAAACTACCCCAAGTTGGAAGAACACGTTGTACATCTAGATGGGTTCCGCAAACAACACCGGAGGACCCTCAGCCTTGTGAGAGGCTATGAGGAACAGTACTACAAGAGGGCTGAAAGAACAGACGCGGAATCAGTACGATCCTCCAGCATCAGGACGGCAGTACATCGAAAAAGAACGGGGTCCGCTAGAAATTAGCACTCCAGCGCTAGGAGCGAGAGATCCGGCTCAGCGCATAGCTCTCAAGGGGGTCAGCCACTCCGAGACCAACTGCGAGAACGGAAGGCATTAGCCCTCAAAGCTCGGATGGAAGATGAGTATATTCAACTGCAAGCCGAGCAAGATGTATTAGCCGCCGAAACACAAAAGCGAGAGGCCGAACAAGAGGTCGAACGACGGGTCGAACAACGCAGACAGGAGGTCAGACAGGAGATCGAACAGCGTGAACAAGAGGCCCAACGAGAGATCGAACAACGTGAACAAGAGGCAAAACGAGAGATCGAACAACGTGAACGAGAGGCCAAACGAGAGATCGAACAACATGAACGAGAGGCCAAACAAGAGATCGAACAACGTAAATGGGAAGCAGAAATGCGTAAACAACACGCCGAGGCCCAAGCGATTCTCACTCACAAAAAGAATGCAGATATTGCGAAACTGGCGGAATACGAGGCCGCACTTATAGAACGAGATATTCAACTCTACGAGGACTGGGAAAGGGATATAGATCAGGAATATGAACCAATTCCGATACCGGAGTTAGAAAAGTCATTTACACCAACAGCGACGAAACCTCCGAAACTCGAGATCCCGCCTACCAAACAGTCTACGCTATCGGCACAAGCTCCGGTGTTTCATCCCCCACCGGCTACGCTAAAGAATGAGGAACCCTATTTCCCATCCAACACCACGACAGCGAGTGTACCCAAGTACGAGCCTGAAAAGGACTCGGAACGGGACGCCACTCCCCGATCAAACAACCCATTTACATCAACACCACAAACTCGCAGCCGCGTCATTATTAAAACTCCGCCTATTATTGATCCATCAAGTATGGGAGTGAGTGCCAATAACTATAACCCTCCGAGTCACTCCAGTTCAGACGACGTCAGCATCATCCGGGCGTTGGAGAACCGCCTTGCCATGCCGAAGATGGAGATTCGCACCTTCGAAGGAGATCCCGTCGATTACCTCAGATTCAAGAAACGGTTCTTTGCGCAGATTGGATCAACGGACATAGCCGACGCACAGAAATTGGTATATTTATCGCAATACCTGGGTGACAAACCACGCAGAATTGTTGCATGTTTTGAAGGAGGTTCTCATGAGGCATACTATGACGCATGGAAAACTCTAGACAAAAGATACGGAAATACCGGAACTATAATTAATAAAACTCTAGAGAGACTGATACAGGACGCGGGATCACTAGGGGACCCACAGAACATACAGGAATTCTCCGACTCTATGAAAGATGCCTATTATACTCTGAAACCCTTAAATAAGGAGGACCAGGTGAACAACATTCTAAACCTCCAACAGATCGCCCGGAAGTTCCCCGGATGGCTACAAAGTAAGTGGGCTTATAAATGTGTAGATCTCCGGCGCAGACATCCAGATCGAGATCCTAGCTTCCTTGAAATGTCGGCATTCCTGGACGATATCTCCGAAGCCATGAATGACTCGATGTTTTCAAAACAAAGTCTCGCAAAGTTGGACGGAATAGAGAGCAACTCCAGGAGTAAGATAACCCCTCCGAAACCGAGATTCCGCCCCCCACCGGTAAGTACGATGGCCATTACCATGGCCGAGGATTCCGACGACGAAGACTACGAGGAACCGACATCCGCTGAGGAATGGGCATGTTATCTCGCGAGTTGGGCACCCGAAAGGGAAGGCATCACAAATTCCCTGCTCTGTCTTTTCTGTGGGGAGAAACACAAAGTGGAATTCTGCAGAAAGTTTCAGTTCGCCGAACTCGTCCCACGCTTCGAGGCGATAATGAAACACCGAGGATGCTTCCGGTGTCTTGGAACAGGTCACTATGTTCGGGAGTGCGACCAAAGATCATGCTGTGCTGTCTGTAACGACCAACGCCATCACACGCTCCTCCACATCCCCGCGAACTTCGATTTTACTACCCTCCCCTTTCGGATCGAAGCCAGGCGAAGAGGAGAAACAAACCACGTCTTCAAAGGAACCCGGACAACCCAACGGAGAGAAACCAACCCATTTAAAATCTACACCGATACACCACAAGTAACCAATATTTCGGCCACGATTAATCTTATAAATCGCCGCTACATGGTCTTCGCAAAGGTGATCACAGTAAGGATCCAAGGAGTCGGCAAATCTTTGACGACACTCGCGTTCCTCGATAACGGGTCCGACGGAACCATCATCGACCGGGATTTCCTCGAGCAACTCGGCCTAGAATATGAACCTTGTAAACGGCCCATACAAACCATCACCGATAACAAAGAAGTAGAGTCCGGGGAGGTGCAACTCCAGATGGAAGGAGTGATGAAGGGCTACGAAACGGCTAAGTTAACCATCAAGAACGCCTTGGTACACACAGACCTCCGGGTGCGGTTCCGACAATCAGCCGAGTACGCCCCCCTCATACAATTGGACCGAGACGATGTAGACCTGAGGTGTCCGCAGTTGGACGTGAACCGTATCACCCTACTGATCGGACTTGATACACCGGAACTACACATCCCCACCGGAGATATCGCTCGATCTATAAACCAGGATGATGGATTTTATGCTGAACGAACAATAATGGGATGGACACTCTGCGGCATTAAGGAGGAAACTACGGACACCTATACCTACCTTCCTAAATGTCAGATTAAAGAGAATGTAACCTCTGTGGGTTATTGCTCAGCTTCGGATCTTGACGAGGATTTGTTCCTGGAAACCGAGAAAACCCAACGAGAGATGACGAAATATTTTAATTTGGAGACCCAGGAGTTCGCGGAAAAGGACGAAAACCCATCCGAAGAGGACCAATATTGTATGGACGTTCTCGACCAGGCCACGTTTAAAGACGGACATTGGTGTTCACCTATGTTATGGAAGGACCCAAACAAACCAATGGCAAACAACGCCAGCATGGCACTTAGGCGACTTAAAGGGATTCTACGCCGGCTGAATGACCAACCCGAGATAAAGGAGAAGTATAATACCGTAATCCAAGGATATCTCGATGATGGATTAGCAGAAATGGTACCACGGAACGAACTGCAAGGTGGTAAAAGAACATATTATCTCCCGACCCACTATGTAGTAGAAGCCCGCAAAGGTGGGAAAATCCGAGTGGTAAATGATGCTGCCGCTATGTACCAGGGCGAATCCCTAAACAGTCAACTTTATACGGGACCCAACATATATAGCACACTCATCGGCGTATTGATCAGGTTCAGGGAAAACCGGGTAGCATTCACCTGTGACATCAAGGCCATGTTTCATCAAGTTCGTACATTACCAAGAGACTCGGACTGTCTACGTATCCTATGGACGGATAAAACGCTTACTCAACAGGAGATTAGCCAACTCACGATAAAGGACGTAGACGTAATGCGTATGGTCGTCAGGATCTTCGGCGCTAAGGACTCGCCGGTAGCATGCAGTGACATGCTAAAGAGGACGGCAACCATGTGCGAAAACGAGTTCCCTCCAACCGTCATAGAAACCATTCGACGATGCTTCTACGTGGACGACGGATGCGCCGGCGCGGATAATGTAGATGAGGCGTATCAGCTAGCAATGGGGATGGTAGAATGTCTAAAGAAAGGAGGGTTTCCACTCGTGAAGTTCAGATCCCACGACAAAACACTTATGGAAAAGTTTCCGGAGGACATCCGGCTGGAAAATAACAAGATATATTCGGAGGATGTGGAACATCGTGTACTCGGGATTGAATGGGACATAGAATCAGATGAATTCATCTTCAAATATAAACCCCTACCCAAGCCTATGACAAAAAGGGGATGTTTGTCAATAAAAAGTGCAATCTTCGACCCACTAAATTTCATATCTCCAGTAACCTTGGCCGGAATGAACCTGATTAAGGAAATGTGGATAGAAGGACTGGGATGGGACGAAGAGCTTCCCCCATACCTTAGCGTCAAATGGAGAAAATGGACGGAGCAGCTCGAACACCTACATCTTATGCGAATACCTAGACCGTTCTTCCTCGATAAACTGCCCACCGATATCTTCCAGCTCCACACCTTTTCGGATGCTTCAAATACCGGAATCGGCGTAGTAACCTTCTTACGGAGACTAAGTAGCGATGGAAACGGCGATACAAGCTTCTTATTCTCCAAAGCAAAGACAGTATCCGGGGAATTCGTAGCAACGATTCCGAGACTCGAGCTACAAGCTGCAGTTTGGGCAGTAAGACAGAATCGCATGGCCATGCGGAACCTACGGATCCCCATAGAATCTCAACACTTCTGGGTAGATTCGAGTATAGTTCTCTATTATCTCCACTCTCCATCACGGCGTCACACCACGTTTGTTGCAAACCGAGCCACAGAGATTAAACAGTGTACCGGCCGAGAACAGTGGCATCACGTGAACGGGAAGGAAAACCCAGCGGACTTATCAAGCCGAGGCGCCACCCCAAAACAACTCGGTAAAAGTAAACTCTGGCTTACAGGCCCGGAATTCCTACGGCAGCCACAGTTAACATGGAGTACCCGATTCGACCCCGAACTCGATAGTGGAAAATACTCCGAGGACGATAAAGAGATCCGTAAAATCCATCGAAGCAACGCGGTGGAAATTTATAGTTGCCTGACTGAGCCTGCAAAGGACTCGGGCAGGCACTATAACGTCGCGACGATCACTCAACTAGCGGCGTCTTTACATCGGTTGATCGAGCGAACTTCATCCATGAGACGGCTCGTCCACCACGTTATAACCCTTCGTAACTTCCTACGGTGGAAAAACAGCAAACCGATAGTTCAACGGAATATACAAGAACTTATTATCGCGGAGAAGTGTATTGTTAGATATGTCCAGAAAGAAAGTTTCTCCGATGAATGGGAACAACTTAGTGCGGGCAAAACATTGAAACCGGACAGCCCAGTCTACCAACTGAGACCAATGATGGGAGAGGACGGACTGATCCGACTGAATACCCGGATGGCAAAAGCCCCGGTCGAATATGAGGTTAAATACCCGGCGCTTCTGCCCGGAACGTCGACACTAGCTAAGCTATTAATTCTACAATGTCACGAGGACAACCACCACGCAGGACAGAATTGGATTATAGCTAATATAAGACAAAGATATTGGATCACCCACATCCAGCCACTGATCCGGAAAGTGTTGAAACGTTGCTTCACCTGCAGACATTACCTAGCGCCACCAATCACCCAAAAGATGGCCGACTTACCAGCCACCCGTCTACAAGCGCATTCCCGGCCATTCTACGTCACCGGAGTGGACTGTTTCGGACCGTTCACGGTTATTGAACGACGATCCAACATCAAATGCTGGGGAGCCATCTTCACCTGCCTAAGGTCTAGGGCAATTTACTTAGATATCGTGGTAAATCTGACACAACACGCATTCATCAACGCTCTGCGTCGGTTCGTGGCGAACAACGGGACATGCCGCCACATGTATTCCGATAATGGTACAAACTTTGTGGGAGGAGAAAGAGAACTTAGAGAGGCGATCGAGGGATGGTTTACCGATAACACTGCATCCCAAGTCTGGAAGGAACACCAGATACAGTGGCACTTCCAGACCCCCTTAGCACCCCATACGAGTGGGGTATGGGAGAAACTGATCGACCTAGTGAAACGATCCATGCGCGTCGCTCTAGGCGATACCCGGGTAACCCATGACACCCTCCGCACAACATTCTGCGAGATCACGGCTACCCTGAACAACCGACCCATTGTTCCTATCCGCGACGACCCCACAGACCTGGAACCCCTCACTCCTAACCACTTACTGGGGAGACCCAAAACCCAGCTCCTCCCGGAAACCATGTTTCCGGATCCCAACGAGATCGCGAAACATACAAACTGGAAAAAGGCCCAAGCGTTGGCAGCGCATTGGTGGAGAATTTGGGCCCAGGAGTACCTCATAACCCTCCGGACCAGGAGGAAATGGAACAACACCTACCGGAATGTCGCAGTTGGCGACATGGTACTAGTTAAAGAAGATCTCAAAGACCGCGTTCACTGGCCTGTGGCGCGGGTCGTGACCATACACCCAAGCAAAGACGGACTTGCGAGGACTGTGACGATACGAACGGCAAAGGGCCACTACCAACGCCCTATCCAGAAGCTGTGCCTTCTTGAAGGCAATGATAGCGGTGACTCTACGAGAGGTGATAAGATCCCTACTCAAGATCCTGCTGTGGACATTGGTGACAATTACAAACCCGTGTAAACCCTTCTCATCATGTTGACAAACTCTTATAAAACTGTGATTTATCGACAACGAGTTATGGACCCCCTTTAAACCAACTGTAACTACGCAATGGTATTTGTGTTTCCTCGTGTGTTATGTGGAGTCCAGCGTCACCCTGCAGATGTTTCGGCTGACGCAGGGTCGTTTATGCATTGTTTACCCTGATTTTGGTCATCAGGACCTACGATATTGGATTATTGGAAATGGAAAAGATTTGAAGTGGAATTCATTGTATTCATTGCAGTATGTTATGTTGTCCGTTGCGTGCGCAGTTCGGGGCGTAGGCGGTGTAACGAGTCCAGCTGTAGATCCCGGATTGCCGCGCAACACCCCCTCTATCCCGTTATTCTGGTGGGTCCATGGTGCATCCACATGACTTCGACGATAGAGGGTTTTATGTTTCTCAGTCGCGTTATTCTGGTGGGACCGTTGCGTGGATTTTGGGGCGTAGGCGGTGTAACGAGTCCAGCTGTAGATCCCAGAATGTTGCGTAACCCCATCCCACATGACTTCGTCGACTGAGCTTTATGTTGTTGGGAGTGTTATTCTGGTGGGTCCATGGTGCATCCACGTGACTTCACTCCCAGCGTCTTCATTGTCCGTTACGTGCGCAGTTTGGGGCGTAGGCGGTGTAACGAGTCCAGCTGTAGATCCCAGATTGCCGCGTAACACCCCTTCCACGACAAAGATTAACCAAAGAAAATGATTGAATATAGTTGGAAACGATGAAAAGGATCAGACAACTCTACTATAAACCTGAATGATGACGCGTATGCTGATGAAAATGAAATGATGCGCACCATGGTGCTGCGCTTATAACTAATGATGATAGCCGGGGGGCTATAAACCCAATGATGATGTGGAAAAAAATAAATGTGAAATAAATGGTGGAACTAAATGTTGAAATATATGTGGAAATAAATGGAATGAGATGAAATAATAATGAAATGAAAAAAGACAAAAAAAAAAGGTATAAAAAAGGTCAAAGAAAAGAATTAGAAAAAAGAAAAGGACAAAAAAGTCATAAAAAAACTGGTTGGAATTCATGAAGAATTCATGCGAGGATTCCAAGAAGTGAGACTGACGAAATCCGGGATCGGCTACCTCGCTGTGCTAAACGGCGGTATCGACTTCAAACCCCAGAAATACCGGGACTATAATAAAATATACGGCGGATACCCGGGATTAGAGATAAAGAGCGAGCGAGAGGGTCGATGGAAGGACGTCGATTGGAAGTGGACGATACACCAAAGGTGGGAGAATCCCGATCGACGGAGCTATATCTACGTCGTTATGGAGTGCTACACCGTCGCTAAGTTTATCTGTAGAACTCTCGATAACCTTATTACGGCGGTCCCCCTTTCCTTCGTCGACTACGACTGGAACGAGGTTATAAACCACGCGTTTAAAGCGGTCGAGAACATTACACCGGGAGAATCAAAAACGCCCGCCGTTATCGATTCCTGGGACGAGAGCGGACCTTACGACATCCCTACGATTACCGAACTTCTCGGTGCGGAGGAGCCTCTGATCTCCTCGGAAGGGGAAGAGATATGGCTAAACGAGGGTGTTCTACTCTCCACCCCAAAGCGACAACTCGAGCCGGAGGCCGCGTATGGACCGGCCGCCAAACGGGTTGCCTCGGCCGAACCGATGAAGAGAGCAGGCGTCTACACCCCACGCGGCTCCGGTAGCCCCGCGAGAGAGGTAGCCACTACAGCTGCATTGAGCGACTTCGGTGACATATGCCAACGGTTATCCCCGTATCCTTTCCCGGGCGGCGAAGATTGGTCGTCGGAGATTCCGAGTACCAGCCACCAACGGACCCGCTCAGCGATACTGATCGAGGAGGGCCCCAGCGACGCGCCGACCCCCGACGATCTCCTCGGTATCCCTCCGTCGAAAACCCCGGCACCTCTTCGCCGACCAGCGGTGGCTACTACACCCGCCGTTCCTCAGGACCCTATGCGACTAACCCGTTGGTACGCCGAGCAAACTGAATGGATCCACCGCCAGAAACGGTCATCCGAGTTGAGACCAGCGGGACACAAAGAGGGTTATCGGAGCGAGAACATACTACGCAAAAGCCTAGCATTCCGCGGGCTACCGACCACCGAGAATATTCCGAAGAGCGACCGACGACTCGAATACTAAGTCGGCGTCCCGATTCCGATATTCCCCGGTCGAGAAACGCAGTTGGAGGTATGCGGCGACTGCGGCTCGGAGCAGTGCCCACGCGGCAGAAGGAATCGGGTTACCGATTCTTGCCTCCAGCTCCTCGGGATACTCTATTGCCCATACTGCGCGATATCGGGCCACGACGTTTCGGTCTGTCCGATCCTTTATAACCTCTGCACCACGTGCGGTTTCCGTGGACATTCCGCTAGCCCCCGCTGCTATATCAAATGTCCTACCAAAGACGTAACCGCTATGGGCAATATGGTCATGTTTGAGACATACGCAAACAGCCACTTAAAGACCAGGTTTCGGAGAAACGCTCGGAATATCGCGCAGGAGATGGCGTGCGGATATTTCTCCTTCCCGGAACGCCTCCACACGTCGGCCACGCTACCTTTCCATTACGTGGATCTGCTACTGAGCGCTGGATTATTCGGCCCATTCGAAGTCATTAGACGATTATACTCGTATAAAGAGGAGTTCGGTGACGGAGAATGGTTCCTAGAGGCACGCAACTCCGAGTTGGAAAGACGAACCGACATGATCCCGATGCCTTCGAAAGGAAGAGCCGCCAGGAGACAAGCCGAAGCGTTACTCACAATGGATGTTGACGCTCCTCTACCAGCCATAGCGATCGATGAGAGTCGACGGGCGAAGAGACGAAAGGCGTACCAGAAAAAGAAATAGTGGATTGGGATATTCCAGGAACATTTATCGAACATTTATTTTTATACAAACTCTAGGCCAAATTAATTAAAAAACTATGCAATATTAAATTTGGGTTTTTTATATTGGGAATGACCTACGCAAACTCAATCGACCGACAGACTTCACGAAGGTCATTGGGGGGGACTGTTCGCGGTATTTCAACTTTCCATAACGCGAGTTGAATATTTTTGTATTTTATTTAAAATTGATTATTCCGATATTACTACTGGGTGCGGGACCATGGGTTTTGGGCACATTCAATAAACTGGGGGCGATTTATGGGCGAACTTTGGGGCAACTTACAGGGTACGGGAATAATTTCATAGTTATAAGGGCCAGGGGGGATGGAAAATGCAAGCAGTATTCAGGTTAGCCTGAGTACTATTAGGCCCTGGCCAACTTCCTGCTGCCTGTAGGGGTGGATTTGGTAATGCGCCAGGCCTAAAGGACAAGGACTGCCCTTAGCGGTCCCTGGCCAACAGCAGCCATTACGAGACTGAAAAGAACTCGGACCGCTGACTGCTTGTGTCAGGGATTTGCGACGGGCACCGACGGCCCCTTAGTAGCCAAGCCGTTCTGGTTCTCGATGATCGAACCCCGGGGTTCGTGAGGGGTGGAGCGGACACGCGAACGGGTGGCCAACTAACGACTGCCCCCTGACCTAAGCCGTACTGGTTCTCGATGACCGATCCCTTCGGGGTTCGTGAGGGGTGGGACGGACATGCGAAAGGGCTGGCCACAGGACGGGTTTGACGAGAACTGCCCTTAGCGGTCTCTGGTCAACGGCAGCTACTACGAGACTGAAAAGAACTCGGAACGCTGACTGCTTGTACTGGGATTTGCGACGGGAACCGACGACAGACCCCTTAGCCAAGCCGTACTGGTTCTCGATGATCGAACCCTTCGGGGTTCGTGAGGGGTGGAACGGACACGCGATGGGGTCGAAAGACAAAGGACTAGACTCGACTAGACTCTACTGGCCTACCGACTGTTCGGAGCAGTTTCTCGGCTGCCGAAGCGACTACGAGCCTGAAACGGACTCGGAAAGCCTAGGTGGTTGGGTTTCTGTGATGAACCGACGGACCCCTAGCCAAGCCGTTCTGGTTCTCGATGATCGAACCCTTCGGGGTTCGTGAGGGGTGGAACGGACACGCGAACGGGTCCACCGACACGACAGACTCCTAGCCAAGCCGTACTGGTTCTCGATGACCGAACCCTTCGGGGTTCGAGAGGGGTGGTACGGATACGCGACAGAGTCTACCGACTGGACCGACCCTTAGCCAAGCCGTGCTGGTTCTCGATGATCGTTCCCTTCGGGGTTCGTGAGGGGTGGAACGGACACGCGACAGGGTCGACCGACACCGACACTACGGCACTAAGACTGGGACCGAGGGAAAATCTGGGGAACATTAGGTAGGCTAAAATTCTGAGCGAACAGTGGGTTATTAAATAATATACCGTAGGGATTTATATTATCGTGTATAATTATTGTGAATATTTGGTGTATATTGATTTGGGGAAGCCCAAAATTATTCTTAATCAGGTTTCAACTATAGGAAGTTACATTAAAGAGTATATCCAACTAATGCAGCTTTTTATCAACCGCAAACTTGCATCTCAGAAAATATTCCCTCCCCACAATCAATATCCGGTGACTGGCCGGGGCTCGGTGGTCTGTTAAGTCACGTCTCCAGCATCGGCGTTTTTCCCCCTGGTGTAGGGATAACGGCAACAACCGCCAAATTAAGCATCGGGAAAATTACCTTTTATGGTGACGATTTGCGATTTCAGGGAGCAATAGGTTCACAATCCTGCTCTCTTATTGGCCTAACTGCTTCCAGGTTGGTCTAATGATAGCTCGGATTGGGGAGCCAATGAGAGATCGATTGCATCACCCTCCTCAAATCACCTATAAATTGGCGTTTTGCCGGTATGTCGGCACACCGTATTCCCTTATTGCCACACCACCCAGCCTTATCACTGTTCAACTATTATTCGATGCTTAGTTTTTGTGTAAATTACTGCCCTTTTGATTTTCTTGCAATGATTCGCTAATTTGCAATTTCTGTTGATTCTTGTTTGTGTTTCTCAATCAATCCCAACGATTACTGTTAATTACAAATTCGAACTATGATTTCTACCCTTTAGTAAATGGTTCTATGTGATTCCTTTCGACACAATAATCCTACGGGATTCCTTAGACTGTCAGACTTTGAGATTTGCATGTGCCGCTACGGTAGCTATTCATTATGATGGAGGGCTAGGTTACCGGTAAGCGCGGCGGGCGCATTGGGGGGTTAGCGACGAAGGGAGTGCGGAGGATTCAAAGGTGAGCAACATTGGTGGGAGTACTATTGCGGGTGCAAGTTTGCAGCGTAGAGCGGGTCAGGTGCGCCGATGCAGTAATTAGGGGCTGATGATCCAGATTTTGTCTCTATTTGTAGTATTAGGGGGACAGGAATTGGGTTAGTTAGGAAGCCTAGATGTAGCTGGGAGAGACCTGCGTGCCTTACGTTGCGAATTGCGAGCTAAACTGTAGACTATGTCGCAAGCTACGTGCGAACTGTAGGTTGCGATTGCTATCTGACTGTTGATTGTGAATTGTGCGTTAAGAACTAAATTGGTAAGTATAAACTATAGATTGTTACGCTGATTGGTGTGTTACTAAAGTGTGCCTAATAAATCACGAATGCTTGGATAGGCGCTCTTTTCCCTTTGATTGATTTCTATTTCTTAGTTTACTGTAATTAATTACTGATTAGGTCGAAAATAATACGGTAATTTAGGCTGTTGCTAGTGTAACCCATTGCGTAATAAATTAGAATTATGCACTCTGGAATACTTAGTAATTAGTACGCCGTTACATATTTGTGACTGTAATTATTTAGTAAAATTAAGAATTTGTACGCAGCATAGCGGAGGGTAGTTAAGGTAATAAATTTAGAGTACCGTACACTATTCACGCTGGGCGGTTATTTGAATTAGCGGACAAAATTCACATCTTAGTATACAGTATATAGCGCGCATCAGTAAATTGCTGGTCTAAAGCCAGCCGCAGGTAAGTTTGAGTCCCGAAATAAATACTGCACCGATTTTTGATTATTTTAAATATTCTCACATTCACACATTCCGTAGGGAACCCCAGTCTTTGCGATTAGATTAGATTAGAAAGGACGTAATTATTAGCACGTTCTAGCAGCAAGATTAGGCCGTAAGAATACACTCTGAGTGTAAAGCCTCTCACACTCATTTTAAGTCAGCTTAGGGAGCCGATTCGGGTTATTGTTTTGGTTATTCCCGCGTGGCTCATATAATCGAACAGTTAGCTCTCTATCGAGCAATCGGTAGAGAAAGGAACAAGAAATTAGCAGGAGCCGTAGAAAATTAGGAAATATATTAGTGGACGGCAGGTTAGCGCCATCTAACGGTGAGTAGCGGTTTTGTATTTAGCAGCCCTACATTAGTAATAATACGCTCCTGATTGCCCTGCCTGATAAATAGAGCAGTTTTTGTGTCTTTATTGGTTAGGCAGGGGTAGTTTGTTTAACATACATACTATACACGAAGTGGGGCCTTCGCGCAGCACGTGAAATGAGTTAATGCTAAGTATCAACTCGAAAGGATTATAAAAACATAGGAGAAGATTTTCCCGGAAAACGTTAACCCTCTAGCGGGAGACTGGGTAACTGAAGAAGGAAGGATTAGTTTCCCTACAAAGCCACAGCCTATGGTCTATTACATATCTACCAAGTTTCCGATTGACGGATCATAAATAACGAAATGTTGGAAGGTTTTCACTTTCATACATTTAGCCCTCTAGCGGCATATTAAAGAACTACGGATCGATCACCTTCCTCACAAAGACGAGGCATGTGGTCTAGTACATACCGGTACTGTATATTCCAAAATTCAGCTTAAATAGATTAAGATCAAGGAATTCGCGAAGGTTATCACTTTCCTACATTTCGCCCTCTAGCGGCAGACTCGAAAACTCCGGACCGATTACTGTCCACACAAAGACTTAGGATGTCTTCTAGTACATATATGACAAGTTTCAGCGTAATCAGATCATAAACAACTAAATGGAAGAATAATTTCACATTCGGGACATTTCGCCCTCTAGCGGCAGACTGGAGAACTGCAGACAGATTAGCCTCCTTTGAAATTTACAGCTAATGTTCTAGTACATACTTCCCAAGTTTCAGCTTAAACGGATTAAAAGCAAAGAAATGGGTGGCCATTTAATGTTTAGACATGTGGCCCTCTAGCGGGAGACCATTGCACTGATGGTGTCTGAAAGTCTCTCAAAAATCTCAACTTTTGCTCATATTGATACCTACAAATTTTCAACTTGGCAGCTTTAAATCCTACAAAGTTATTAGCATGTCAAAATCGTAACGACGACGACAACGACGACGACGACAACGACGACGACGACAACGACGACGACGACGACGACGACAACTATTTGCATAAATTGACCCACCCCCTAACAGTGTCAATTCGCTAAGGCTCCGCCAACTTCGTGGCTCGCCCCACAAAATGGACGAATTCAAATATATGGGCGTTTTATTTTCCTTATCTAAATGTCATTGCGCGTTATGTCTTATCTAAATAATTATACTGCATAACGGCTAATATATTATACTTTATAACGGCTAATATATTATACTTTATAACGGCTAATATATTATACTGTACAACACTAATATATTATACTGTACAACACGGACCAATGTACGTACAGCGCCATATACCGTAACATTGCCCTTCTTGGGAACTGGCACCAACTTATTTGTTTTCATTTCTTGTGGGACTCTTGTTGTACGGAACATGTCTACTATGATGGGTTAGATGAGTTTTAAAGAGTAGGTACATGTTGGTCTAAGTACATAGAGTAGGTACATGTTGGTCTAAGTACATAGAGTAGGTACATGTTGGTCTAAGTACATAGAGTAGGTAGATGTTGGGCTACATAGAGTAGGTACATGTTGGGGTAAGTACATAGAGTAGGTACATGTTGGGCTAAGTACATAGAGTAGGTACTTGTTGGGCTAAGTACATAGAGTAGGTACATGTTGGGCTAAGTACATAGAGTAGGTACATGTTGGGCTAAGTACATAGAGTAGGTACATGTTGGGCTAAGTACATAGAGTAGGTACATGTTGGTCTAAGTACATAGAGTAGGTACATGTTGGTCTAAGTAACTTGAGTAGGTACATGTTGGTCTAAGTACATAGAGTAGGTACATGTTGGTCTAAGTACATAGAGTAGGTACATGTTGGGCAAAGTACATAGAGTAGGTACATGTTGGTTTAAGTACATAGAGTAGGTACATGTTGGGCTAAGTACATAGAGTAGGCACATGTTGGGCTATGTACATAGAATAGGTACATGGTGGGCTAAGTACATAGAGTAGGTACATGTTGGGCTACATAGAGTAGGTACATGTTGGGGTAAGTACATAGAGTAGGTACATGTTGGGCTATGTACATAGAGTAGGTACATGTTGGGCTAAGTACATAGAGTAGGTACATGTTGGGCTACATAGAGTAGGTACATGTTGGTCTAAGTACATAGAGTAGGTACATGTTGGGCTAAGTACATAGAGTAGGTACATGTTGGGCTAAGTACATAGAGTAGGTACATGTTGGGCTAAGTACATAGAGTAGGTACATGGTGGGCTAAGTACATAGAGTAGGTACATGTTGGGCTAAGTACATAGAGTAGGTACATGTTGGGCTATGTACATAGAGTAGGTACATGTTGGGCTAAGTACATAGAGTAGGTACATGTTGGGCTACATAGAGTAGGTACATGTTGGGGTAAGTACAAAGAGTAGGTACATGTTGGGCTATGTACATAGAGTAGGTACATGTTGGGCTATGTACATAGAGTAGGTACATGTTGGGCTAAGTACATAGAGTAGGTACATGTTGGGCTACATAGAGTAGGTACATGTTGGGGTAAGTACAAAGAGTAGGTACATGTTGGGCTAAGTACATAGAGTAGGTACATGTTGGGCTATGTACATAGAGTAGGTACATGTTGGGCTAAGTACATAGAGTAGGTACATGTTGGGCTATGTACATAGAGTAGGTACATGTTGGGCTAAGTACATAGAGTAGGTACATGTTGGGCTACATAGAGTAGGTACATGTTGGGGTAAGTACAAAGAGTAGGTACATGTTGGGCTATGTACATAGAGTAGGTACATGGTGGGCTAAGTACATAGAGTAGGTACATGTTGGGCTACATAGAGTAGGTACATGTTGGGGTAAGTACAAAGAGTAGGTACATGTTGGGCTATGTACATAGAGTAGGTACATGTTGGGCTATGTACATAGAGTAGGTACATGTTGGGCTAAGTACATAGAGTAGGTACATGTTGGGCTACATAGAGTAGGTACATGTTGGGGTAAGTACATAGAGTAGGTACATGTTGGTCTAAGTACATAGAGTAGGTACATGTTGGGCTAAGTACATAGAGTAGGTACATGTTGGGCTATGTACATAGAGTAGGTACATGGTGGGCTAAGTACATCGAGTAGGTACATGTTGGTCTAAGTACATAGAGTAGGTACATGTTGGGCTAAGTACATAGAGTATGTACATGTTGGGCTAAGTACATAGAGTAGGTACATGTTGGGCTATGTACATAGAGTAGGTACATGGTGGGCTAAGTACATAGAGTAGGTACATGTTGGTCTAAGTACATAGAGTAGGTACATGTTGGGCTAAGTACATAGAGTAGGTACATGTTGGGCTATGTACATAGAGTAGGTACATGGTGGGCTAAGTACATAGAGTAGGTACATGTTGGTCTAAGTACATAGAGTAGGTACATGTTGGGCTAAGTACATAGAGTATGTACATGTTGGGCTATGTACATAGAGTAGGTACATGGTGGGCTAAGTACATAGAGTAGGTACATGTTGGGCTACATAGAGTAGGTACATGTTGGGGTAAGTACATAGAGTAGGTACATGTTGGGCTATGTACATATAGTAGGTACATGTTGGGCTAAGTACATAGAGTAGGTACATGTTGGGCTACATAGAGTAGGTACATGTTGGGGTAAGTACATAGAGTAGGTACATGTTGGGCTATGTACATAGAGTAGGTACATGTTGGGCTATGTACATAGAGTAGGTACATGGTGGGCTAAGTACATAGAGTAGGTACATGTTGGGCTACATATAGTAGGTACATGTTGGGCTAAGTACATAGAGTAGGTACATGTTGGGCTACATAGAGTAGGTACATGTTGGGGTAAGTACATAGAGTAGGTACATGTTGGGCTATGTACATAGAGTAGGTACATGTTGGGCTATGTACATAGAGTAGGTACATGGTGGGCTAAGTACATAGAGTAGGTACATGTTGGGCTATGTACATAGAGTAGGTACATGGTGGGCTAAGTACATAGAGTAGGTACATGTTGGGCTACATAGAGTAGGTACATGTTGGTCTAAGTACATAGAGTAGGTACATGTTGGGCTAAGTACATAGAGTAGGTACATGTTGGTCTAAGTACATAGAGTAGGTACATGTTGGGCTAAGTACATAGAGTAGGTACATGTTGGGCTATGTACATAGAGTAGGTACATGGTGGGCTAAGTACATAGAGTAGGTACATGTTGGGCTACATAGAGTAGGTACATGTTGGGGTAAGTACATAGAGTAGGTACATGTTGGGCTATGTACATAGAGTAGGTACATGTTGGGCTAAGTACATAGAGTAGGTACATGTTGGGCTAAGTACATAGAGTAGGTACATGTTGGGCTAAGTACATAGAGTAGGTACATGTTGGGCTAAGTACATAGAGTAGGTACATGTTGGGCTAAGTACATAGAGTAGGTACATGGTGGGCTAAGTACATAGAGTAGGTACATGTTGGGCTAAGTACATAGAGTAGGTACATGTTGGGCTATGTACATAGAGTAGGTACATGTTGGGCTAAGTACATAGAGTAGGTACATGTTGGGCTACATAGAGTAGGTACATGTTGGGGTAAGTACAAAGAGTAGGTACATGTTGGGCTAAGTACATAGAGTAGGTACATGTTGGGCTATGTACATAGAGTAGGTACATGTTGGGCTAAGTACATAGAGTAGGTACATGTTGGGCTACATAGAGTAGGTACATGTTGGGGTAAGTACAAAGAGTAGGTACATGTTGGGCTAAGTACATAGAGTAGGTACATGTTGGGCTATGTACATAGAGTAGGTACATGTTGGGCTAAGTACATAGAGTAGGTACATGTTGGGCTATGTACATAGAGTAGGTACATGTTGGGCTAAGTACATAGAGTAGGTACATGTTGGGCTACATAGAGTAGGTACATGTTGGGGTAAGTACAAAGAGTAGGTACATGTTGGGCTATGTACATAGAGTAGGTACATGGTGGGCTAAGTACATAGAGTAGGTACATGTTGGGCTACATAGAGTAGGTACATGTTGGGGTAAGTACAAAGAGTAGGTACATGTTGGGCTATGTACATAGAGTAGGTACATGTTGGGCTATGTACATAGAGTAGGTACATGTTGGGCTAAGTACATAGAGTAGGTACATGTTGGGCTACATAGAGTAGGTACATGTTGGGCTAAGTACATAGAGTAGGTACATGTTGGGCTAAGTACATAGAGTAGGTACATGTTGGGCTATGTACATAGAGTAGGTACATGGTGGGCTAAGTACATAGAGTAGGTACATGTTGGTCTAAGTACATAGAGTAGGTACATGTTGGGCTAAGTACATAGAGTATGTACATGTTGGGCTAAGTACATAGAGTAGGTACATGTTGGGCTATGTACATAGAGTAGGTACATGGTGGGCTAAGTACATAGAGTAGGTACATGTTGGTCTAAGTACATAGAGTAGGTACATGTTGGGCTAAGTACATAGAGTAGGTACATGTTGGGCTATGTACATAGAGTAGGTACATGGTGGGCTAAGTACATAGAGTAGGTACATGTTGGTCTAAGTACATAGAGTAGGTACATGTTGGGCTAAGTACATAGAGTATGTACATGTTGGGCTATGTACATAGAGTAGGTACATGGTGGGCTAAGTACATAGAGTAGGTACATGTTGGGCTACATAGAGTAGGTACATGTTGGGGTAAGTACATAGAGTAGGTACATGTTGGGCTATGTACATATAGTAGGTACATGTTGGGCTAAGTACATAGAGTAGGTACTTGTTGGGCTATGTACATAGAGTAGGTACATGTTGGGCTAAGTACATAGAGTAGGTACATGTTGGGCTAAGTACATAGAGTAGGTACATGTTGGGCTAAGTACATAGAGTAGGTACATGTTGGGCTAAGTACATAGAGTAGGTACATGTTGGGCTAAGTACATACAGTAGGTACATGTTGGGCTAAGTACATAGAGTAGGTACATGTTGGGCTATGTACATAGAGTAGGTACATGTTGGGCTAAGTACATAGAGTAGGTACATGTTGGGCTATGTACATAGAGTAGGTACATGTTGGGCTAAGTACATAGAGTAGGTACATGTTGGGCTAAGTACATAGAGTAGGTACATGTTGGGCTAAGTACATAGAGTAGGTACATGGTGGGCTAAGTACATAGAGTAGGTACATGTTGGGCTAAGTACATAGAGTAGGTACATGTTGGGCTATGTACATAGAGTAGGTACATGTTGGGCTAAGTACATAGAGTAGGTACATGTTGGGCTATGTACATAGAGTAGGTACATGTTGGGGTAAGTACAAAGAGTAGGTACATGTTGGGCTAAGTACATAGAGTAGGTACATGTTGGGCTATGTACATAGAGTAGGTACATGTTGGGCTAAGTACATAGAGTAGGTACATGTTGGGCTACATAGAGTAGGTACATGTTGGGGTAAGTACAAAGAGTAGGTACATGTTGGGCTAAGTACATAGAGTAGGTACATGTTGGGCTATGTACATAGAGTAGGTACATGTTGGGCTAAGTACATAGAGTAGGTACATGTTGGGCTATGTACATAGAGTAGGTACATGTTGGGCTAAGTACATAGAGTAGGTACATGTTGGGCTACATAGAGTAGGTACATGTTGGGGTAAGTACAAAGAGAAGGTACATGTTGGGCTATGTACATAGAGTAGGTACATGGTGGGCTAAGTACATAGAGTAGGTACATGTTGGGCTACATAGAGTAGGTACATGTTGGGGTAAGTACAAAGAGTAGGTACATGTTGGGCTATGTACATAGAGTAGGTACATGTTGGGCTATGTACATAGAGTAGGTACATGTTGGGCTAAGTACATAGAGTAGGTACATGTTGGGCTACATAGAGTAGGTACATGTTGGGGTAAGTACATAGAGTAGGTACATGTTGGGCTATGTACATAGAGTAGGTACATGGTGGGCTAAGTACATAGAGTAGGTACATGTTGGGCTACATAGAGTAGGTACATGTTGGGGTAAGTACAAAGAGTAGGTACATGTTGGGCTATGTACATAGAGTAGGTACATGTTGGGCTATGTACATAGAGTAGGTACATGTTGGGCTAAGTACATAGAGTAGGTACATGTTGGGCTAAGTACATAGAGTAGGTACATGTTGGGCTATGTACATAGAGTAGGTACATGGTGGGCTAAGTACATAGAGTAGGTACATGTTGGTCTAAGTACATAGAGTAGGTACATGTTGGGCTAAGTACATAGAGTATGTACATGTTGGGCTAAGTACATAGAGTAGGTACATGTTGGGCTATGTACATAGAGTAGGTACATGGTGGGCTAAGTACATAGAGTAGGTACATGTTGGTCTAAGTACATAGAGTAGGTACATGTTGGGCTAAGTACATAGAGTAGGTACATGTTGGGCTATGTACATAGAGTAGGTACATGGTGGGCTAAGTACATAGAGTAGGTACATGTTGGTCTAAGTACATAGAGTAGGTACATGTTGGGCTAAGTACATAGAGTATGTACATGTTGGGCTATGTACATAGAGTAGGTACATGGTGGGCTAAGTACATAGAGTAGGTACATGTTGGGCTACATAGAGTAGGTACATGTTGGGGTAAGTACATAGAGTAGGTACATGTTGGGCTATGTACATATAGTAGGTACATGTTGGGCTAAGTACATAGAGTAGGTACATGTTGGGCTACATAGAGTAGGTACATGTTGGGGTAAGTACATAGAGTAGGTACATGTTGGGCTATGTACATAGAGTAGGTACATGTTGGGCTATGTACATAGAGTAGGTACATGGTGGGCTAAGTACATAGAGTAGGTACATGTTGGGCTACATAGAGTAGGTACATGTTGGGGTAAGTACATAGAGTAGGTACTTGTCGGGCTAAGTACATAGAGTAGGTACTTGTTGGGCTAAGTACATAGAGTAGGTACATGTTGGGCTAAGTACATAGAGTAGGTACATGGTGGGCTAAGTACATAGAGTAGGTACATGTTGGTCTAAGTACATAGAGTAGGTACATGTTGGGCTAAGTACATAGAGTAGGTACATGTTGGGCTATGTACATAGAGTAGGTACATGGTGGGCTAAGTACATAGAGTAGGTACATGTTGGTCTAAGTACATAGAGTAGGTACATGTTGGGCTAAGTACATAGAGTATGTACATGTTGGGCTAAGTACATAGAGTAGGTACATGTTGTGCTATGTACATAGAGTAGATACATGGTGGGCTAAGTACATAGAGTAGGTACATGTTGGTCTAAGTACATAGAGTAGGTACATGTTGGGCTAAGTACATAGAGTAGGTACATGTTGGGCTATGTACATAGAGTAGGTACATGGTGGGCTAAGTACATAGAGTAGGTACATGTTGGTCTAAGTACATAGAGTAGGTACATGTTGGGCTAAGTACATAGAGTATGTACATGTTGGGCTATGTACATAGAGTAGGTACATGTTGGGCTAAGTACATAGAGTAGGTACATGTTGGGCTAAGTACATAGAGTAGGTACATGTTGGGCTAAGTACATAGAGTAGGTACATGGTGGGCTAAGTACATAGAGTAGGTACATGTTGGGCTAAGTACATAGAGTAGGTACATGTTGGGCTATGTACATAGAGTAGGTACATGTTGGGCTAAGTACATAGAGTAGGTACATGTTGGGCTACATAGAGTAGGTACATGTTGGGGTAAGTACAAAGAGTAGGTACATGTTGGGCTAAGTACATAGAGTAGGTACATGTTGGGCTATGTACATAGAGTAGGTACATGTTGGGCTAAGTACATAGAGTAGGTACATGTTGGGCTACATAGAGTAGGTACATGTTGGGGTAAGTACAAAGAGTAGGTACATGTTGGGCTAAGTACATAGAGTAGGTACATGTTGGGCTATGTACATAGAGTAGGTACATGTTGGGCTAAGTACATAGAGTAGGTACATGTTGGGCTATGTACATAGAGTAGGTACATGTTGGGCTAAGTACATAGAGTAGGTACATGTTGGGCTACATAGAGTAGGTACATATTGGGGTAAGTACAAAGAGAAGGTACATGTTGGGCTATGTACATAGAGTAGGTACATGGTGGGCTAAGTACATAGAGTAGGTACATGTTGGGCTACATAGAGTAGGTACATGTTGGGGTAAGTACAAAGAGTAGGTACATGTTGGGCTATGTACATAGAGTAGGTACATGTTGGGCTATGTACATAGAGTAGGTACATGTTGGGCTAAGTACATAGAGTAGGTACATGTTGGGCTACATAGAGTAGGTACATGTTGGGGTAAGTACATAGAGTAGGTACATGTTGGGCTATGTACATAGAGTAGGTACATGGTGGGCTAAGTACATAGAGTAGGTACATGTTGGGCTACATAGAGTAGGTACATGTTGGGGTAAGTACAAAGAGTAGGTACATGTTGGGCTATGTACATAGAGTAGGTACATGTTGGGCTATGTACATAGAGTAGGTACATGTTGGGCTAAGTACATAGAGTAGGTACATGTTGGGCTACATAGAGTAGGTACATGTTGGGGTAAGTACATAGAGTAGGTACATGTTGGTCTAAGTACATAGAGTAGGTACATGTTGGGCTAAGTACATAGAGTAGGTACATGTTGGGCTATGTACATAGAGTAGGTACATGGTGGGCTAAGTACATAGAGTAGGTACATGTTGGTCTAAGTACATAGAGTAGGTACATGTTGGGCTAAGTACATAGAGTATGTACATGTTGGGCTAAGTACATAGAGTAGGTACATGTTGGGCTATGTACATAGAGTAGGTACATGGTGGGCTAAGTACATAGAGTAGGTACATGTTGGTCTAAGTACATAGAGTAGGTACATGTTGGGCTATGTACATAGAGTAGGTACATGTTGGGCTAAGTACATAGAGTAGGTACATGTTGGGCTAAGTACATAGAGTAGGTACATGTTGGGCTAAGTACATAGAGTAGGTACATGTTGGGCTAAGTACATAGAGTAGGTACATGTTGGGCTAAGTACATACAGTAGGTACATGTTGGGCTAAGTACATAGAGTAGGTACATGTTGGGCTAAGTACATACAGTAGGTACATGTTGGGCTAAGTACATAGAGTAGGTACATGTTGGGCTATGTACATAGAGTAGGTACATGTTGGGCTAAGTACATAGAGTAGGTACATGTTGGGCTAAGTACATAGAGTAGGTACATGTTGGGCTAAGTACATAGAGTAGGTACATGGTGGGCTAAGTACATAGAGTAGGTACATGTTGGGCTAAGTACATAGAGTAGGTACATGTTGGGCTAAGTACATAGAGTAGGTACATGTTGGGCTAAGTACATAGAGTAGGTACATGTTGGGCTAAGTACATAGAGTAGGTACATGTTGGGCTATGTACATAGAGTAGGATACATGTTGGGCTAAGTACATAGAGTAGGTACATGTTGGGCTAAGTACATAGAGTAGGTACATGTTGGGCTAAGTACATAGAGTAGGTACATGTTGGGCTATGTACATAGAGTAGGTACATGTTGGGCTAAGTACATAGAGTAGGTACATGTTGGGCTAAGTACATAGAGTAGGTACATGTTGGGCTAAGTACATAGAGTAGGTACATGTTGGGCTATGTACATAGAGTAGGTACATGTTGGGCTAAGTACATAGAGTAGGTACATGTTGGGCTAAGTACATAGAGTAGGTACATGTTGGGCTAAGTACATAGAGTAGGTACATGGTGGGCTAAGTACATAGAGTAGGTACATGTTGGGCTAAGTACATAGAGTAGGTACATGTTGGGCTATGTACATAGAGTAGGTACATGTTGGGCTAAGTACATAGAGTAGGTACATGTTGGGCTACATAGAGTAGGTACATGTTGGGGTAAGTACAAAGAGTAGGTACATGTTGGGCTAAGTACATAGAGTAGGTACATGTTGGGCTATGTACATAGAGTAGGTACATGTTGGGCTAAGTACATAGAGTAGGTACATGTTGGGCTACATAGAGTAGGTACATGTTGGGGTAAGTACAAAGAGTAGGTACATGTTGGGCTAAGTACATAGAGTAGGTACATGTTGGGCTATGTACATAGAGTAGGTACATGTTGGGCTAAGTACATAGAGTAGGTACATGTTGGGCTATGTACATAGAGTAGGTACATGTTGGGCTAAGTACATAGAGTAGGTACATGTTGGGCTACATAGAGTAGGTACATGTTGGGGTAAGTACAAAGAGAAGGTACATGTTGGGCTATGTACATAGAGTAGGTACATGGTGGGCTAAGTACATAGAGTAGGTACATGTTGGGCTACATAGAGTAGGTACATGTTGGGGTAAGTACAAAGAGTAGGTACATGTTGGGCTATGTACATAGAGTAGGTACATGTTGGGCTATGTACATAGAGTAGGTACATGTTGGGCTAAGTACATAGAGTAGGTACATGTTGGGCTACATAGAGTAGGTACATGTTGGGGTAAGTACATAGAGTAGGTACATGTTGGGCTATGTACATAGAGTAGGTACATGGTGGGCTAAGTACATAGAGTAGGTACATGTTGGGCTACATAGAGTAGGTACATGTTGGGGTAAGTACAAAGAGTAGGTACATGTTGGGCTATGTACATAGAGTAGGTACATGTTGGGCTATGTACATAGAGTAGGTACATGTTGGGCTAAGTACATAGAGTAGGTACATGTTGGGCTACATAGAGTAGGTACATGTTGGGGTAAGTACATAGAGTAGGTACATGTTGGTCTAAGTACATAGAGTAGGTACATGTTGGGCTAAGTACATAGAGTAGGTACATGTTGGGCTATGTACATAGAGTAGGTACATGGTGGGCTAAGTACATAGAGTAGGTACATGTTGGTCTAAGTACATAGAGTAGGTACATGTTGGGCTAAGTACATAGAGTATGTACATGTTGGGCTAAGTACATAGAGTAGGTACATGTTGGGCTATGTACATAGAGTAGGTACATGGTGGGCTAAGTACATAGAGTAGGTACATGTTGGTCTAAGTACATAGAGTAGGTACATGTTGGGCTATGTACATAGAGTAGGTACATGTTGGGCTAAGTACATAGAGTAGGTACATGTTGGGCTAAGTACATAGAGTAGGTACATGTTGGGCTAAGTACATAGAGTAGGTACATGTTGGGCTAAGTACATAGAGTAGGTACATGTTGGGCTAAGTACATACAGTAGGTACATGTTGGGCTAAGTACATAGAGTAGGTACATGTTGGGCTAAGTACATACAGTAGGTACATGTTTGGCTAAGTACATAGAGTAGGTACATGTTGGGCTATGTACATAGAGTAGGTACATGTTGGGCTAAGTACATAGAGTAGGTACATGTTGGGCTAAGTACATAGAGTAGGTACATGTTGGGCTAAGTACATAGAGTAGGTACATGGTGGGCTAAGTACATAGAGTAGGTACATGTTGGGCTAAGTACATAGAGTAGGTACATGTTGGGCTATGTACATAGAGTAGGTACATGTTGGGCTAAGTACATAGAGTAGGTACATGTTGGGCTACATAGAGTAGGTACATGTTGGGGTAAGTACAAAGAGTAGGTACATACATGTTGGGCTAAGTACATAGAGTAGGTACATGTTGGGCTATGTACATAGAGTAGGTACATGTTGGGCTAAGTACATAGAGTAGGTACATGTTGGGCTACATAGAGTAGGTACATGTTGGGGTAAGTACAAAGAGTAGGTACATGTTGGGCTAAGTACATAGAGTAGGTACATGTTGGGCTATGTACATAGAGTAGGTACATGTTGGGCTAAGTACATAGAGTAGGTACATGTTGGGCTATGTACATAGAGTAGGTACATGTTGGGCTAAGTACATAGAGTAGGTACATGTTGGGCTACATAGAGTAGGTACATGTTGGGGTAAGTACAAAGAGAAGGTACATGTTGGGCTATGTACATAGAGTAGGTACATGGTGGGCTAAGTACATAGAGTAGGTACATGTTGGGCTATGTACATAGAGTAGGTACATGTTGGGCTAAGTACATAGAGTAGGTACATGTTGGGCTACATAGAGTAGGTACATGTTGGGGTAAGTACAAAGAGTAGGTACATGTTGGGCTAAGTACATAGAGTAGGTACATGTTGGGCTATGTACATAGAGTAGGTACATGTTGGGCTAAGTACATAGAGTAGGTACATGTTGGGCTACATAGAGTAGGTACATGTTGGGGTAAGTACAAAGAGTAGGTACATGTTGGGCTAAGTACATAGAGTAGGTACATGTTGGGCTATGTACATAGAGTAGGTACATGTTGGGCTAAGTACATAGAGTAGGTACATGTTGGGCTATGTACATAGAGTAGGTACATGTTGGGCTAAGTACATAGAGTAGGTACATGTTGGGCTACATAGAGTAGGTACATGTTGGGGTAAGTACAAAGAGAAGGTACATGTTGGGCTATGTACATAGAGTAGGTACATGGTGGGCTAAGTACATAGAGTAGGTACATGTTGGGCTACATAGAGTAGGTACATGTTGGGGTAAGTACAAAGAGTAGGTACATGTTGGGCTATGTACATAGAGTAGGTACATGTTGGGCTTTGTACATAGAGTA